>PVHP010017386.1:0-34357 GCA_004024765.1 Zapus hudsonius | reverse complement strand
AAGGCCTCTTGCTATTGCAAACGAATTCCAGGTGCATGTGTCACTTTATGCATCTGGCTTGACATGAGTACCGGAGAATTAAACCCTGGCAGTCAAGCTTTGCAAGCAAGCGCCTTTCACCACTGAGCCATCTCTCCAGCCCTAACTATGAATTTATAGAAGGATTATTAGACATTTGGAGAAAGCCTTCAACTTGATTGCAAAGGCCCCAAAAACAAAATGTAAAAATGTAAGAAAAGTATACCATGTAGGAATCAGAAGAAAACTTAAAGCCACCATTACAATGTTGCATGCCTTTAGTCCCAGCACTCAGGAAGCTGAGGCAGGAGGATCACTATGAGTTTGAGGCCAGTCTAAGACTACAGAGTGAATTCCAGGTCAGCCTGGGCTAGAGTGAGACCCTACCTTGAAAAACAAACAAACAAACAAACACCCATGGATGCTGATGATTCCATTATCAGTGATGAAAGATAAAGCAGAGAGAATTTTCTAGAAACTAAGATAAAATGATAGAAAGGGGAAGAAGATGCTGGCTGTGGTGGCCTGTGCTGTAACCCCAGCACTCTGGAGGCAGAGGCAGGCCTAAGCTACACCGTGACATTATGTCTTACCTACTCCCTGAAGAGAAAAAAATGGGAAAAGGGCTGGAAAAAACCTAATGGTCCAGATTTGATCCCCAGAACCCACGTAAATCCAGACGCACAGAGTGGTGCATGCATCTGGAGTTATTTGTCGCAGCTGGAGGCCCTGGTGTGTCCATGTTCTCTCTCTCTCTCTACTTTTTTCTTTCTCTCTCTCTCTTTCCTGTCTCTGTTTGCAAATAAATATTTAAAAAAATTTTAATGAGCAAAGATAATACAGTTTAAGTTTAAACATGTGAAAGCAGATGTTTATAGGCATAGTAGTGCTTGTCTATATTCCCAGAATTTGGAAGGTGGAGGCAAGAGGCTCAGGAGTTCAAGGTCATCTTCAACTACATAGCCAGTTCAGTTCAAGGCCAGCCTAGGCTATACAAACTCTTTCTTTTCTTTTCTTTTCTTTTTTGGTTTTTCGAGGTAGGGTCTCGCTCTAGTCCAGGCTGACCTGGAATTCACTATGTAGTCTCAGGGTGGCCTTGAACTCACAGCGATCCTCCTACCTCTGCCTCCCAAGTGCTGGGATTAAAGGCGTGCGCCACCACGCCCGGCTTACACAAACTCTTTCTAAAACAAAAACAAATAAATAAAAAGAACCAACATCTGCCGGACTTCATGGTACACACATCTTTAGTCCCAGCACTTGGGAGGCAGAAGTAGGAGGATGAGTTTGAGTCCACCCTGAGACTTCATAGTAAATTCCAGGTCAGCCTGGGCTAGACCTGACTTTGAAAAGCCAAAAGGAAAGTGAATGAAGTCTCTGGAGGAGAAAAATCACTAACAATATTCCAGTGTAGGTACCCCAAACCAAAAAGATTTGAGGCTAGAGAGATGACTTAGTGGTTAAAGGCATTTGCTTGCAAAGCCTGATGGCCTGGGTTCAATTACTCAGGACCCACATAAAGCCAGATGCATAAAGTAGTGCACGTGTTTGGAGTTCATTTGCAGTGGCAGGAGGCCACTCTTTCTCCTCTCTCTCTCTGCCTCTTTCTCTCTCTCAAGTTTAATTAATAATAATAATTTACAAAAAAATTATGGGCTGGAGGGATGGCTTAGCAGTTAAGGTGCATGCCTGCAAAGCCTAACAAATTGTGTTCCATTCCTCAGTACCCAGGTAAAACCAGATGCACAGTGGCACATGCATCTGGAGTTCATTTGCAGCAGCTGGAGGCCCTGACGTGCCCATTTTCTCTCTTCTCTCTCTGCTTGCAAATAAATAAAAATATTTTAAGAATTGAAAAGATTTGCAGGGCTGGGGATGTTGCGCAGCAATAGAATACCTTCCTAGCATGTGTGAAGCCCTTGGACCCCTTGCATTGTAAAAATAAATATATACATATATGAACAAAAACCACTGGCTACAGGTGGAAGACATACTGGCCTGGGAGGCTGATTAGCTGGTGGTGCTGATCCCTGGATGAGGTCAGGCAGGAGATATGCACAGATGTCAGGCTCGGAAGATGGAGGGTGTGAGGTGCCTATGGCGCTATGAGATGCTTCAGAGTAAAGATCAGGGTGTTCCTAGACGACTCAAGTCCCACAGGGGACCGTATGGTGTGCATGAAGCCCTGAGACTAGCATTCCTGGGAGGGAAGACTGCGCTGAGTCACTCTGTAAGGCCACAGACTCCCCACACTGCTGGGTTGGGAAGGCTCCCCAAGTCCCTGTTGCCCACCCTCCCTCCAGTTCCAGAGGCAGATAACCTGGTGAGTGGCTGACCCGTGTGTCCAGCACCCAGGGTTCTGGCCTTCCTCCTCCTCGGAAGCTAGGAATCCTGGCCTCACCTGTAACTAGAAAATGGAAGATGTCTGGAAGCTTCTGTCTCCATTCCCACCCTACTCTAGACCTTCCCGCTCTTCACACCCTGCCGTGCTGACCAGCCCAGAACTCCCCCATGCTTGCTGTCCATCAGAGCAGGCCATCCCCCACCCCCTTCCCCTCTCACCTTTTTACCCTCTGAGACCCTTTTTCTCTTTTAAAAGTATTTATTTGTCAGTGGGGGGAGGGGGAGAAAAAGAGAGAGAGAGGATGGACACACCAGGGCTTCCTGCCACTGTGAACGAACTCCAGATGCATGTGCCACTTTGTGCATCTGGCTCCACGTGGGTACTGGGGACTTGAACCTGGGCAATCTGGCTTTGCAAGCAAGAGCCCTTAGCCACTGAGCCATCTCTCCAGGCCATGGGGACCCTCTTTCTCTGCAGCCTTCAGAAAGGGCTCATTCTCAGCTTTCTCAGTGTTCCTGAAAATCTTTGGCCCACTCTCTCCCAGGGTGAGGGTCTCCCTTCTCTAGGGACATCCAGGACTTCCCGTTGGAATAGGCTCCCCTTAGGCCTGCCCCTTTATAGCCATGGTAGCCGGACCTCCTTTCCTCGATGTTTGGAGTCTGAGTTTAGGGTCTATACTCATACTCTGCCCCCCTGACCCCCAACCCAATCTCAGTGCTAAGGAAACTGTCTTGTGGGAGACATCACAGGAAATTCCCGAGCAAAGCAAAGCTAGCTTCCTGTGGCCCCACTCTGGCTGGGCCTGGTCACTCCTCCTGCTTGACTTTGGGGTGGGGGGAGGGCTGCAGCTTCCTGATACAGTCCCAACTGTGGGGTTCTCCTGCCCCCTCTCTGCTGAGCTCCTCAACTCTGGTTCTCTGCCTAGGAGTAGCCCTCCCAGGAGCCTCACGCTGAACTCCCTGCTGTCCTCTGGAGAGTCTATTCCCTTGGGCCTTTAGCTCTGGGGTCCCAGTGACTTGTCTTTGAGTTTCTGGGACCCCACGATGAACCCTAGATGACGCCTCTGAATACTCCCCAATGACACCCCAAGGATCCACCATCACCTCCTCACTACTGCCCAGAATTGGCTCCACTTAACTTAACTGTCCACATGATTTGTTCATTTCCAAGTTGAACAAAGATCTTCAAACTGTCCTTGGCTCTCCTGCTGCATCCTCCCGAGCCATGCAGGAGGGCACCTTGAGGAGATACCTAGTGGGAGAAGCTGGGTGGAGGGAAACCAGCCAGCCCTGGGGCCACATTGCACCAGAGCCAGGGGTGACCCACTGACGTCACTTCCTTCTCCACAAGACGAAGATGCCCAGCCCGCTCTGGGGCTGGTGTGCAGCTGGGTGTCCTGGAGCCCTCTGTCTGCTCTTCCATGGCTCTCTCCACCCCACCCATTAGTTCCCAAGCTCTTCTTTGAGCTGAACACTTGGGCAGGAGTGGGCATAGCTCCCTCTTTGTAACTCGGGCCTTTCTGGGTCCAACTGCGGCCTGTCTTTGTCCCCTGTGATCTTCTGATACGACCCTGATCACTCAGGCAGGAATGTACCCAACTCTGCCTGTCCTCTCTGCCTCCCCTTGCCCGGCTCAGCTCAGACCCATTCACTTAGGGCAAGTCAGAGGGAACAGTGACCGTGTGGGGGTGGGGCAGCCTGGGAAGCAGGACCACTGACTTGGGTGACTGGGTGGGGGGAGAGCCTTTGGCAGCTTTCTGGCCCTAGCTTGATTCCTTACGCAGTCATGCTGGAAGCTGGGTAAAGGCCCTGGGTGGGAGGTGGGGGTGGGGGTGTGGATGGGTGTGGGCTGGGGGGGCTGATGGAGGCAAACATGGCAGCCCTCTCCCATTCCCAGGAAGCTCATTTTCTTGAGAACTCAGTGGAGCTGCTCTCTTCCAGAGGAGAGAGGACCTGGGGCTCAGACCTCAGGCTCCCACAGGGGTGGTATGGCCCAGTGAGCAGGTGGAGGGCTGCACCCATCAGTTAGGACTGCCAGGGGAGCTGGGGGGAGGTGGCAGGGAAACCCCGAGTCCTCTGATTTTCCTTTGGTTATGGCACCCCCACCCCACCTGTCCTAGCCTAGCCAACTAAATCTGGTTGGCTTTTGGGGACAGTGTCCTTCCAACTGTCCCTGCCTGCTCCTGACGCACACAGGCAATGTTCAGGCCCCAGCTTGCCCACCAGTCCAGGTGGCTGACTTGTCCCACCAGGAAACAGCAGAGGGAGGACACACGTGCTCTGGGAGGATACTGACTCCCCCCCCCCCATCCATGCATCTCATCTCCTTTGGGAGTTACACAGGCTAGTCCCACAGCCCAACATGGTGGCCTAACAGAGACCCCTCCCTGCCAACATCTCCTGTGTCACCTGTTTTCCTCCTCCTCCTCCTACTCCTTCTCCTCCTCCTCTTCCTCCTCCTCCTCCTCACACAGACTGTGTCAGCAGGACCTGGGCTGCTGTCCCATCCCATTGTTAACAATGCTCCATTTCTCCACCCAAAAGGACAGGTTCAGGCCTGCCCCAGGGGCCAGCCCACTACCCCCTGCTGAAGTCCAAATACACCTGTTTACCTTTGGGTCTCAGCCCAGGACTGAGCTGCACCTGACTCCTGACCAACCCCACTTCCTTCCCGCCCTCCAGCACTCCCTCTTCCTTCACAAGGAAGCTGGGGCCTGATGGGGTATCTGTGTACCGCTGGGGTGGGGAGTGGGGCAGGGGGTCTTGCCCAACTCTGCTGGGGGCCTGTCAGTTTGCTCCAGAATTTAACAAACAGCAAGGAGAATCCCTGGGGGACTTTCAGCTGAGAGTTACTGAACCCCAAGGTGGCTTGTCCTGTGGAACAGAAAGTACTATGGGCCAAGATGGGGAGGCCTCTAAGGTCCAAGTTTGTGGTCCTTTGTGTCCCCTCCTGTTGTCACATTCCTGGCTGGGGAGATGCATGGGGGAGGGAGGGAGGGAGGGAGGCAGGTTTGGTTCCTGGCTTTAGGAAAGGACTTCTCTCAGCACTTGAGAATCAAGTGGTTCAGGGGCTGGTTGCTGTCAAGTGGGCGTACACGTAGGAGCCTGGTGGAGCAGGCCCACTCCTTGGGAGGCTGAGGCAGCAGGATTGAAAGCTTTAGGCCTTTCTGAGCTACATGATGAGTTCAAGGCTAGACTGAGCAACTCTGTGAGATGCTGTCTCAAAATCAAAAACGACTGGAGTTTGGATCCCCAGAACCTCTATAAAGCCAGATGTACTTAGTGTATGCAGCTATGGTAGTGAGAGAAAGCTCACAAGCCAGCCGGTAAAGTGTTGGCAGTGTGGTGGCAAATCTGTTTGGGACCCTGTCCCAAACAAGGTGGAAGATGAGGACCAGCACACCAATATTCTTTGGCCATGGCACAGCTTGCCCATATGTATGCACACACACACACACACACACACACACACACACACACATCAAAAAACAAAAATAATACATTGGCTGGGGAGATGGCTCAGCAGTTAAAGGCCCAGTACCCATGTAAAGCCAGATGTACAAAGTGGCACATAGGTCTGGAGTTCATTTGCAGCTGCAAGGGCCCCTGGTGCACCCATTCTCTCTCTGTCTCTGTCTCTCTCTCTCGGCTTGCAAATAAAAAATAAATAAAAATATTTTTAAAAATAAATGGGGACTGAAGAGATTGCTCAGTGGTTAAAGGTGCTTGCTTGCAAAGCCTGACAGCCCAAGTTTGATTTCCCAGCACCCACGTAAAGCCAGATGCACAGGATGGTGAATGCATCTAGAATTTGTTTGCAGTGGCAGGAGGCCCTGACATGCCCAGCCTCACTCTGTCTACCTCTTTGTCTCTCTCAAATAAATAATAAAAACGTTAAAAATAGATAAATGATGAATAAAAACACAAGAAAAGCTGGTAGAGTGTTTGGTTAGCATATGTGAGCCCTGGATTCAATCTCCAGTACTGCAAAACAAATGAACAGACAACCCCTCAAGTACTGTTAAGGATGTGCAAGAAATCAGAATCTTCTAGGGCACTGTGCCTGATGCCTTTGATCCCAGCACTCGGGAGGCAGAGGTAGGAAGATTGCCGTGAGTTCAAGTTCACCCTGAGATTACATAGTGAATTCCAGGTCAGCCCAGACTAGAGCGAGACCCTACCTCAGAAAACCAAAAAAAAAAAAGAAAAGAAATCAGAATCTTCTAGGGCACTGTGCCTGATGCCTTTAATCCCAAGCATGTGGGATGCAGAGGTAAGAAGATGACTGTGAGTTCAAGGCCAGCCTGGGCTAGAGTGAGACCCTACCTCAAAAAAACAAAAACAAAAACAAAAAAAGTCAAACAATCCAACTTCTAAACTTAAATACACTCAAAGAATTGAAATTTGGAGTCTGTTGTCACTTATCAGCCTGTAAGCAGAGCTTCGATGGACACTTGGGTGTCATTTTTAAAAAATATTTTATTTATTCATTTTCAAGCAGAGAACAGAGAGAGAGAGACAGAGAGAGAGAGAGAGACAGAGAGAGAGAGAGAGAGAGAGAGAGAGAGAGAGAGATTGAGAGCAAGCACACCAGGGCCACCACCTTGTGGATCTGGCTTATGTGGGTCCTGGGGAACTGAACCCGGGGCCTTAGGCACTGGAGGCAAGTGCCTTACCCGCTGAGCCATCTCTCCAGCCCTGGGTGTCATTTTGAGGCAGGAATGAATGCAGAAACCCACATAGTAATAGCTCAGGTGAGATGTTTTCTCATGGAATTGCCTAGTAAAAGCAATTTCACTCACAGCTGAGTAGACACCCAAAGACAAATAAATAGCGGGGACCATAGTATGGATATACAGGATGAATCAGTGTGGCAGAGTGTCGATCTCCCCACAGCAATGATGGTCTTGTCACCACGCCGGAGCTGTGGCTGAAAGAAGCCATGAGTGAGATGCTTTGCAGGAGCATGGGTGACCCCAAGGCAGCCTCACTGCCAGAAAGTCTCACCCCAACATGGATGAGGACCTCCCTTAGCTGCATAGATGAAGCCCTCAGCCCCAGGAAATTGAACGATGAGGAACTTGCTCCTCAGAGAACTCGAGTTCAAAGCCACACAGCTGAGGCAGGGCTGTGAAGGTGTCACGTGATCTCTGCTTGGGTGCAGAGAGGTGTTCTGCTGGGGAGACCAGTGCAGTTTGGAAGGGCTCTGTGGACTAGATGGGATTATCACACCAACAATAACAAATACTCTGATTTTATTTTTAAGTTTTTCGAGGTAGGGTCTCACCTAAGCCCAGGCTGACCTGGAATTAGTTTCAGGGTGGCCTTGAACTCATGGCAACCCTCCTACCTTTGCTTCTTGAATGCTGGGATTAAAGGGAAAAATTCTGATTTTGATGGTTATACTTGGATTATGTAGATGTGTCATTGGTTTTTTTTCATTGCTTTGGGTTTATTGTTATTTTACTTTTAATTTTATTATTTTATTTTATTTGGTTTTTCTAGGTAGGGTCTTACTCTAACCCAGACTGACCTGGAATTCACTATGTAGTCCCAGGCTGGCCTCGATCCTCCTACCTCTGTCTCCTGAGTGTTGGGATTAAAGGTGTGCACTAATGCCTTATTACTTAATTTAGTGCCTTGTTTACTTAATTTTTTTGAGACAGGATCTCACTCTAGTCCAAGCTGAACTGGTATTTACTCTGTAGTCCCAGGCTGACCTCCACAGTGATCCTCCTACCTTAGCCTCCTGTATGCTGGGATTAATCCACCGAACCTGCCTGCCTGGTCTTTGTTTTAGGAAAATACACCCTGAAGTATTTAGTAGTGATGGGGAGTCACATTTAGAATTGTTGTCAAGTAGTGTCAAATATAATTTCCTTGGGATTTATTTGAAAAAAAAAAAAAAGAGGGCAGAGAGATCACTCAGAGGTTAAAGGCCCTTACCACCTGGGTTTGATTCCTTAGTACCCACATAAAACCAGATGCCCAAAATGGCATATGACATTTTGGAGTTCCTTTGCAGTAGGCAGGAGGTCCTGGCACACCCACACTCTTTTCTTGTCTCTGTCTTGCTCTCATAAATTATATATCTATACACGTATATGTGCTAGGAAGATGGCTCAGTGGTTGAAAGCACTTGCTTGTAAAGCCTGGGGTTTGATTCCCAGGCATTCTTGTGAAGCCAGATACACAAAGTGGTGCATGCTTTTGAAGTTCATTTGCAGTGGCAGGTGGCTGTGGCACATCCATACTCTCTCTCTCTTTCAAATAAATAAAAAAACTTTTCAAAGAGGCAAATGAACATGTCTTTGAAACATCTGCAGAGCAAAGGAGTGAAGGAAGGTGCTAAACTTGAAAACTCGTATTCCCCCACCCCACCCCTGCTTACTCTCATTGTAAAACTGCTTCAGAGCCCCCTCTTAGTTTTGGCTGCACCTTGGAAGTACTTGGGGATTTGTGAAAAAATACTCAAGCTTGGGGAGGTGGCTCATTGGTTAAAGGTGCTTGCTTGCAAAAAGAAAGAAAAGGAAAGAAAGGAAGGAAGGAAGAAAGAGAAAGAAAGAAAAGAAAAGAGTGAGCCACATTGGTCCCCATCAAGAATGCTGCTCTGATTGGTCAGGGTGCATCTGGGGCATGCTTGGGGCATTGGGATTTCCAGGAATTCTGGGAGTTTGTCAAGTCCAGCCAAGGTCACATCTTGCCCTGCTCTGTTTCTTTAGCCTTTTCCTATCTAGGTGTGGTCCTGCCTGTCCCCAACATTGCCCAGTTCCCAGCATAGGCCTGGGGCAGGCAGTGACACGTCCCGCTGTCAATTGAGGGTGTACCCACTTTGGCCAGGGCTGGAGGCTGATCTTGGGGGTGAATAGAGCAGGCTGAAGCCTGCTTTGTTCTTCTAATACTGTGGTCTGTGTAGAGGAAGGGGGTGGGGTAGGTGATGGGAAGAGAGAGGGAGATGGGGGGAGCGGTGTGGAGGCTCAGCTGGTGTCACCCCTTCTGTGCTGTGTGAAGGGAAGGGGCTGGCCTCTGGGCTCTGTATGGCCCTGAACCAGTCCGCCCTGCAGTGTGTGAGTGCCCTTCTGGAATATTTGGAATAATTAGCAAATGAAAGCAGCAAGTTAGCCAGGGGAATGCTAAGTTGGTCTACAGCCAAAGTCAAGGCCTGAGAAGAAAAGAGACGTGGAGGAGAAGGGGTCCGTGGAAGCTCCTATCTGCATGTGTTTGTGTATATGTGCCACCTACGTGTGAGAGGGCTGCTCCCAGGGAGGGGCTGGCACCAGGGTGTGCACGGAGGCTTGAATGGAGGCTCAGTAGGTGGGTCCCAGGCAGACAAACTTAGGGTGAGAGGATTGAAAGTTGTGTTTGAATGTCATATGTATGTCAAGTGCCTTGGTTTTGCCATCAGAATTCTGGTAGTGGGTCCCTTGCATTGAGAGTGGGAGAGGAGGGTTGGAGCACCCAGTACCCATTCCCTGATGGCCTCCTTCCTCCCCACAGCTAGATCGGGCTGGGCCTGGTAAGTACACACACACACACACACACACACACACACACACACACACGTGAGAAGTGGGGCCCCGAGGCTGGGGCCATTCTCACCTCATACCCTGTCCCTTCTGGAAAGAACTGAGAGAGGGAGGTGCCCAAGCCATGGATACAGACTTGGGCAGGCGAGCCTGGACAGGCCCTCATGGGGGGGCGGGAATGGCTTGAGCCAGGGCACGCTGGCCTTTGTGAATCCCTGGGGTGAGGTGGGGCCAATCTCTTCTCCGTCTCCTGGGGCTGTGTGGGTCCAACTCTTCCATTGCACAGGTGTAGGTGCTGAGGGCTCTTGGTCCCCCCTTCCTTCCTGGGGGACACAGGGGTCCCTCCAAAAACCCTCACTCCTCCCTCATCTTCTTCCTGCCCATTCCCTACTTGGCTTTGAGGAGAAGTGTTTGGCCCCTTCCCCTCTAAACGCCACCAAACTAGGATCTTGTCTTCCCAAAGAAAGCTGTGAAGAGGACCATGTTCAAATTTTAAAAAAACAAACAAACAAACAAAAAAACCAACAACTTTTTTTTTTTTAATCTTTTTATTGTAAATAACTTTCCATGAAAAAGGTTAAATTGCCCCGTGTGGATGGGTGCAGGTCTCAACTCCAGGGGTCAGGGTGGAGCAAGGCCCATAACCCCAAGTGCATGTAGGGGTGTAGGGTTGCCCCTTCCTAGTCCCAGGGTTTCCAGCAAGCTGGGCGTCCCTCCCGGTCTAGTCTTAGCTCTAGCTACACTCACTACATTAGTCTGTCCTAAACCCCTCCCAGCCTCAACCCCCCCAGCCCCAACTTCCTGTTGCTCTCAGCCTCAAGCCAGGTTCAAAGACTAGGGATTTACTGCCTCTCTGCTACCCCTAAAGATGGGGCCAGGCGAAGGGCCCAGAGGCCTTAGAGAACATCCTGTGCCAACGTGTGCCCCACCTGCCTCCTTTCTCTGCTCCCTTCCCCCAGTCCATCACCAGCCAGGGTCCCCAGGGAGGCTTGGCAGGGAGGGAGGAGCCTCCAGGGGGTTAATTTGCAGTCATCTAATTAGCATTTGTTGTACCTGGGAACTTTCTCTGGATAGAGACCTGGGGAAGGAGGTAGGGTGAAGCAGAGCTCTGCCGCTGGCCCTGTTCAGTTCCTCCCTAGCCTAGCAGGGCCCCTCTGGGCCTCAGTTGCTCATGGTGCAGGGTGCTTTTCACCAGTTCTTGGGGTGGGAAACACGGATTAATGAAACACTGTGTGTATACGAGGGTGCTGATGAGGAGAGGCAGCGATTCGAGTCCGAGGCACTCAGTTCTCAACCTTCTGGGCTTCAATGTGAGGACATCCCAGGCTGGCAGCATGTGGCTTGTGAAGCCAGCCTTGGGAGACCTGGCCCAGTCCCTGCTTGGGTACTGGAGGTGTCCATGGGCCTGTCTTAGGAGGCAGTTCTGGGCCCTGACTTGGGCACTGTCCAGAGGTGGGGTTGGGCATGGTCTCTTACAAGAAGGCACCCACGCTGGCCCAATCCTGCAGGTCAGCAGCCAGGGTGGCGTCCCCTGCCTCAAAGAGAGGTTCTGGGGGTAGGCATCCAGTGCCACTCTCGTCCCAGGGATGCTGCAGGAAAGACGTGGCCAGGAAGGTCTCATCGAAGTCCAGGCTGTCTGCAGCCTGCTCCAGTGGAGGTCCCCAGGTAGCAGGGCAATCCATGTGATGACCATGGACGGTGAGGTCCATATCCCCATGAGAGACGGGGCTCAGTGGTGGACTTAGCTCCAGGGCCTCCAGCGTGCTCAGCTCTCCACCCAGAGTGCCAGCCTCAAAGACAGCTTCCCAGTCAAAGTTGCCTTTAAGGGGTTCCAGCTCTCCCTGCTCCTCCTGGGTCAGCAACAATGTGCTAGGTGGCCGCAAGACTTTGGCCACCCGCTTGGGCAGAGGCTGCTTGCGCTTATGCCCCAGCCTGCCCTCTCCTGTGCCCCAGCCAGCCTCCCCCGTGGCCTCCTCAAACTCTCGAAGCAGCTGCTGGGCCTCCGTGTTCACGGTCAGTGGCCCTCCCCAAGGAGCAGCGCTGGGCTCCTGTGAGGCCTGGCGGGCAAAGGCTGGGTGGATGTGGACTGGGGGCAACCTCCGCTTCTTGAAGGCCCCGCTGAGCAGCCGCTCTGCATACTGGGGGTCGATGCGCCAGAAGCCCCCCTTGCCTGGCTCATCCTTCTCCCGAGGCACTTTGATGAAGCACTTGTTCAGGGACAGGTTGTGGCGGATGGAGTTCTGGGGGAGAGAACAAGAGAAAAAGAACAGCCAGGTCAAGGGAACAGCAGTGGACTGGCACCCAGAGTTCCTGTCCACTTCCCCCATATTTTCTCTGATGTGGGAGGGAAGGACTGACCTGCTGCTTTGGGACTCTGGGACACCAGCCACGGGGGCACCCGGAGCATGGAGTGCTTGGGGAGGGGTGGGCTTTTGTTCTCTGTTGCCAGGATATCTGCCTGCTCAGTCATCCGAGCTCTGAGCCACAGGGTGGCTCTCAGTGCCACCCGACGCCCTCCCTCCTTCGTTTACCCTGAAGTTTGCATGCCCTGGCCAAAGCCCTCAGCTCCCCCAGGGCCTGGACTGCCATCTCCCTCCTCCTGGCGCTCTCTCTCTCTCTCTTTCTCTCTCTGTTTGTGAAGTGAGTGGGGGGGGGGCTGGGTGACCAAGGATAGTGTGTGTGGAGATGGCAGTGGTAGTGAGATCTACTCCTTGTTTATTGAGCCTTCACCCTCCCCATCCCGCTCTCCCCCCCCCCCAGACTCAGTTGATTATTACCCAGCCAAGAGCAGAGGGCTCATTCCTGGGGCCTGAGTTGCACAAACTGGGAGGAGGGGGGGGTTCTTCTGCCTAATGATCAGGGCCTCTGAGAAGAGTGGGCAACTTTAGGCTTTCGTCTCCTAGCCCTAGACTCTTCATGTCTGGAGACTCTCTGAGCAATATTTACTCATCAAATCTATCATCCTGCCTTGGCCATTCTTGGGGGCTTAGTTTTGCCCACATCAAGGGTCCAGGCTTGGATAGCAGGGAGGGTGGCGGATACATGCCCCACTGGCCAGCAAGACTGGGATGTTTATATGGCAGCTTGAGCCCTTGGCAGTTCTGTGCCAGGTTCCGGAGACTTGGAACCTAAAGGTAGTGCAGGAGCAGAGCCCCTGTGGAAAGCACCTGGCTCAGGTAATTGCCCCCCAGGGAGGCTGGCTGGCAAGGCGGGGAGTGGAGGCGGGAAATTTAGGGGAGCTGAGGTACAAGGATGGGTCAGCAAATCTAGGCAGACTTCAGGGCCCTTCCACCTGATCTTTGACCCTGTCCTACTCAAAAAACCAACTGCAACTGCTCCCCCCAACACACAGAAGAACAGAAAACAAAACATGGTGTAGAGCCTGGCAGTGAGGCTGTCTTGGGGCAGGGCATTGTCTAGGAATTGTGGGACTAGGGACAAAAATGTGCCCACAGCCATGCCCTTTCAGGAGATGACACTGAGCCTGCTGGATGAATAAGCCTATCCTTTTCTCTCCCCTCCCCCTTATGCACCCTCATCTTCACCCTCCCGCCTCCCCCCCCACGACCCTCTGTTCCTTGGACATTTTCTCTCCTGCCTGTCTGAAAGCCAAAGGAGGGACAGGTTCAAGAAGCTGCCTTCCCATGGGAGCCTTGGCTGCAGGAGGGCGCTTCCTTGGCCCTGCAGATCTGGGATGAGTCCAGATGGGCGGATGGGAGTGGGGAAACGAATGGCCACAGCCCTCGCCTCCCCTACCTGCCAGGTGGGATCCGCATGGCGGAAGTAGCAGAAGTTATCCGTGATCCACTTGTAGATGGCCGACAAGGTGATCTTGGTGGCTTTGCTGGCTTGCATGGCCATGCAGATGAGCGTGGCGTAGGAGTAGGGCGGCTTCACGTGCGGGTTGGTGGCATAGTCCACGTCGTCGGGGGGCGGGGCCTGCAGCCCAGGGGGGGCGCTACGCGACGTGCACGACGACGTGGGCTTGCCTGGTGTGTGGGGCTGCCCAAGGCAGGCAGGGTCAGCCGCCAGGGGCGACCCGGGGGCCGCAGAGCCGGGCACCAGGTGGTAGCCATGGGGGTCGGTGCCCCCCGGGGGCAGGGTGGGAGCCTTGGCGTTGAGAATGGAGAATTCCTGCAGCCACTGAAGGCTGGTCAAGCTGTCATCGAGGGCGTCGGGCTCCTCCAGGCCACCCTCGGGCCCAGCCTCGTCCGCGGCAGGCCCAGTTCCGGAGAGGCGCAGCCAGCTCTCCGCCATGTCTGCGGGGACTCTCCGAGGGGGCGGTCAGCACCCGCGGGCTGAGCCGGGGTGGCCCGCCGCGCTCTCCCCGCTCGCTGGCACCCGCCGCTCGGGTTACACCGCCTCCCGGGTGCGCACTTCCATCATCCTGCGACCCGGGGGTCGCCTCCTCCGAATGCGAACGCAGGGCCTGCGGGACCGGAGGGGGGATGAGCGAGAGCTTGCTCCCCTCCCCTGGAGGGGAGACGGTGCTTCTATCCGGGAAGCACCCCACATTCGGTCCCGAACCCTGCCGGGCGGGGGTATGGGAGACGCGGAACCCTGGCAGGACCCACGGCTCTCAACACCTGCCCTTCGAGGGTTCACTGGATACCTGGGAAAGAGTGCCGGCCGGGGCCCCCCGCCCTCCGGGTCTTCCCCCCCAAGCCCCCCAACAATCAGGAACGGGGTGACGAGTCCGGGAGAACGAGCGGGCCGGGGCAGAGGCCGAGTTTCTAGAGAAGATCGTGATGAGGGTCCCGGGAAAGGAAGGAGATGGACCGGCTAGAGCTCTGCGGGGGACTGGAAGCGACTTCCCCGAACTCCCGGGGGTGTCCCCCGCGGTCCCCACCTCTCCTCGCACTTGCGCCCCTCCCTTCCCGCCGCCCGCGGTCCTCCCGGCTCCTTACCTGGCTCGGAGCGCAGCCTGGGCCAGAGGAAGGTTCTGGAAGAAGTTCCTCCCGCCTCCCGCGGCTCTCTGGCCCCAGCTCGAGGGCTCCGCCGGGGCCCCGCGTCGCCCCCCCGCCCGACGGACTCCTCTGAGCGCCGGCTGCCCGGGGATGGGCATTAAGTAGCCGCTCGGAAGGCTTCTCCCGCTACCATGGCGACACCCCGCCCCTGTAAACAGCTTCCGCCGCTCCCATTGGTCGGCGCGTCTCCAAGGCGACCGCGGGCGCCCGCCGCCCTCTGCGGCGGCAACTCTCTTCGGAACTCCCTCCTTCTGCCGCCCTCTCCCGCGCCCCTACCCGCCACCGGGTCCCGGCCCGGGGCATTCCCGCCCGACGGCCCCGCGGCGGGTCGGGCCAGCGCGCGGCTCCCGCCCGAGACCCTGGGAACCGCCAACCCGCCCCACGCCCGCCCTCCGGAGCCCCGGGGCTGGGGCAGGCTGGGCCCGGGGACCGCGCCCCCGACTCCGACCCTCCTCCGACTCTCGGATGCCACCTGTCGCTCAGGTCCGCTTAGGCCACCCGGCTGGCAGACACCAAAGCCGGCTGGGTAACCAACCCAGCGATCCGGTAAGCAGCTCCCTGCCTCCCTCCCTCCCTCCCTCCCTCCCCTGCAGCCCGCATTCCAGAGGCGGCCGGCCTTTTCTTCCAGATACCCAGGGAGCAGAGCCTCTGGTTACAAAACAGCCACGGATCTGCCAAATTCTCTTAGCCAGGTCATTCACCCCGTTAACCAACGTCTAAGTGACAGGAGCTAAGATCACAGGGGCGCTGGGCGCTTGCCTCCCTGGCCTCTCTCCTGTCACCAGCGTTCCTGCCTTTAATTATTGAGGCGCTGCCGTGTCGGAAGTTCTCCGGTTTAAGGTGGCTGCAGAGACAGGTCGGCCTTGAGCCCAGACCAGGCCGAGGCTCCTACCCAAAGGCATGAGCCTCGCGAGTAAAAACACTGATGAGCACCTGGGAAGTTCTGGTTGGAACTGTCGCAAATGAGCCCATTTCACAGTGAACGGCTCTCCTTCCCTTGTAAACAGTTTTATTCATTTTAAAGAATCATGCAGCAATCCATAAATATTGCATCCTTGAAGTCCTCACTGGAGTGTGCCCACAAGTGTACTCCAGGGAGTGTGAGGGGCACACATGGCACACACCAGGTGTGCACATCCTAAAAAAGTGAGCAACCAGCATGCCAACACCAGGTGGACAGGATCTAGCTCCCCAGCGGACAGCTTAGTGTTTGGGTCTGTGCCCAGGAGATGCCCTTGGGGGGGCATAAACTCTGGTAGGATGGAACTGGGTAGAAAGCAGAGAGGCTTTTTGAGGAAACTAAGATTACTAGAGCACACCAAGGCCATGGGAAGTGTAGATCTATTACAGCAAGGGGCCAACGGCCCTCTAGGTAATCTGCACCTGCTGAGGGATGTTGGGTCCTATGGCATTCTCTGAGCAAATGCTGACAAGGGAATGGTCTCCAGGTGGTAGACTGGGTCAGGAGTGTGGCAGCTGATCCGTCCTGAGGCTGGGCTGGTTCTGCTTGCCAGAAGCTAAAGAGCTGGGAGCGGGGAGGATCCGAGCTAGGAGCAAGGGGCTCAAACCTAGGTGTCTTAGCTATGGAGTTGAGCCAACTGAGAGGGTTTAGCACTTGCTGGGAGGAAGGCCGGAGGAGCAGACCATAACAGCTTCTTCTGAGGGTTCCTGGCCACTGTGGCTACTATTTACCTGAATGTGGTAACACCACACTGGTCACACCACACTGTGAATGCTGTGTACTTACTACCTGCCAGGAGAGAAGAGGTGGGGTCTGTGTCACCACCCCAGGCCAAAGGAAGTCCCCCGTTGCTGGCTGCTTCTGGGGCTCATGATTTAAGAAAATCAGGAAGTGGGGTTATTGCTCAACTTATACTGGCTTAAACCTTAAATATGAAAGGGGTTGTCAGAATGGTGGGGAAAGGAAAGAGGGTCAGGTAGGATTTGAAATGGTCCACCATGGAATTCAGAGAGTGGACATGGGAATTCAAGCTGGACCCATCAGTGTCTTAGGCAGGACAGTAGATTCCCCTCCAGCAGGCCAGACATGAATCCCCATGCTCCTGGCTCTGTGGCCATACTGAAGGTGTAAAGGAGAGCTGGGCCCTGCAAGGCACACCCGAGTCCCAGTGTGTTGGGAGGTGGAAGCAAGAGCGGCCGGAGTTCAAGGTTCAGCTTCATAGTGAGTCTGAGCCCAGAACCAAAAATCAAGAACAAAACAAACAAAAGAAGTACAAAGGAGCCCCTGGGCACCAGGCCCCTTTTTGGAAACCTGCAAAGCCTAAGGGATGCCAACCCTTCACCCTCACTAGTAACTGTCCCTGATTCTGCTTCCCAAATGCTCAAGGGCCATGCAGAAGCCACTGATGTGCAAAAGACTTTCCAGGCTAGCTTGCTGTCACAGGCTTTGCTTGAACATTGACCAGGATGGCATTTCTAAACTGCCGTGTGCCCACGAGAGGCTCTACCTTCCTATCTAGATATCTGAAAGGCAGGGGAGGATTATACTTGGGTGAGTAGGTCCTTGATGTGAAGGCCAATTCTGACCTCCTGGTTCCCAGGCCACTGCTGCTGACCCTGGACTGAACTCAGGGCTCGCCACCACTTCCTTTGGTGTTTCTGGACACCAGTTTGAGAATCACTGGTGCACACAGCTCTCTCAGCTATGGAGACAGGGTAGTGGGGGGTTGACTCCCCCTCACATGCTGTAGTGAGGACGGAAGATGGTGATAAACAACGGCCCTAGCACTACACCCAGAGGAGGCCCAGCAATGCCCACCCTGCAGTCACCTCTGGATGGAGCCCAGGGCCTCCCTGACTGCACCTGAGGAGGTCAAGGCCTCAGAAGGGTGATCACCCTGATTAGGCCTAGGGTTCAGGGCTCTGTCCACAGCAGACAGGCACATGAGGTACAGGAGACCAGCCCTGCTGTCAGAGGAGCTGGCTGTCAAACAACCCATCTCCCATCCTTGAGAAAGGAGCCCCTGGTACTCCAGGGCATAAGATGGTCCTCTCCTCTCATGGAGCTAATCCCCAAACCACCACAAACTAGAGGTTTCAAATTAGCATGAGGTGCCAGAGACCAGAAATTATCCATGGGTGTCTGCAATAAAGCTGCCCAAACTCAAATCCGCCCTGTGTCTCCCTGAAGGGGAAGAGAAACGACCAGTCCTGGCCCTTAGCCCAACCTGCCCATCGGGCTCAGTGGGCGCTGTCCAGTCTCTGCAAAGGGCCTCTGAGCTACAGTCCACCGAGGGGACACCAGCACACGAGAAGGAGGGCTTTTGGTTCTTTCTGAGAGGACAAGGATCATGGTTCTAGGAGATGAGGAGGCTGGGCGGAGGGCTGCACTCCATTCACGTCCAGCCTTCGTTGAGTGTAAAGTCCACACGTGTCTTGCTGAGGGTGCTCAGGAAGCCAGTGGTCCAGTGAGAATGGAATGCAAGGATAGGAGAACCCAGGAGCAGCGACGGGGGCCCTCAGACAGCTAGAGGACCCCACACACATGGCCTGTTCTCCTCAGGGTCCTCTAGGCTGCCTGATGATAAGCGCCTGCGCCGAGTGTTCCTATGGCTGACATTGTCATCAGCCTGCCAGGTACCTGGAGGAGAGAAAACGAGGGTTACAGAAGACCTTGGGCCAAGACCACACGACATCTCCAGCTGGATAGCGTGGAGTCCACATAGAAGCTGACAGGATGTGTATGATCTGAAACTCCCGTGGGCAAGCCAGTATGCGAGAGAACAGGGAGAGGCAGGTGCCAACCCGTGCCAGGGCTGCTCCCACCTACCTGGGCCACTGTGACCCATGGACAGACAGGGCCAGGATGGATGTTCCTTGTTTGTGAATTTACTCTAGGGTACACTTTACATCTTGACAGTTGGGTTCTGGGCTTTGCCTGTGTTGTGAGCCGAGCTGAGCTCTAGGACAAGCAGGCCTGTTCTTGCCTGTGACCTGTGCCTGCTGGGTGGGGGTGGGGGGCAGGAAGGGCTGGCCACTCAGCAGGATGCAAGGAGCAGAGCTTCATCCCATCTCTTTCTGCATCTGGGCAGTTGCTCATACCATCACCCAGGAGATACTTTCCTGAGAGCACTGGGGTCCTATAGGTGCCACCCTGACCTTGGCTGTGCCCTGTGCCTAGGCTGGGAACCAATCTGACCCACCAACATCTTGTCTGCTCACTTCCTGTTACATTCACACCTGTATCACACCTCATGTGGGCCTCATGCCCAGTTTACATTGTAGTGATCTGCCCCAGGACTGGGGTTACAGGCATTGGACACCACACCCAACTTTTTTTTGTGTGTGTGTTTTTTTTTTTTTTGGTTTTTCGAGGTAGGGTCTCGCTCTAGTCCAGGCTGACCTGGAATTCACTCTGTAGTCTCAGGGTGGCCTTGAACTCACGGCGATCCTCCTACCCTGCCTCCTGAGTGCTGGGATTAAAGACGTGCGCCACCACGCCCAGCTTCACACCCAACTTTTTTACGTGGGTTTTGGGAAGGTGAACCTGGCAGTCTCCTGTTAAGAGAGGCCTTCAAGGGCTCTCAATGGCTCCCCAGCCGTAAGCCTTGGCTTTCTTCTCCATCACATGGGAGGCTGACCATGTGAGTGTGGTAGCAGTGAGCCTGACCCACAGAAATGTACTCTGCAACCAGCCCCCTTCTCCAGCTAGGTTCAGGCTGACCTCAGGTCTGCCCTGGAGACCTAGCAGCTGGCAGGGTGCCCCTCCCCATCCATTTCCTCCAGGGAAGTTAACATGCTCCTTGTGCAATGACAGGAGGGCCTTACCACCTCCAGCCTTGGGATAAGCCCACCCTTGGGGTTAGAAGTGGCCTCTCTCAGAAGGCATCTCAGCAGGCTATGTGCTCCCTTGAAGCCTGAGCCTCACTCCCTTCCCTGTACTCCAGACAAGGAAAACTGCGGCCCTTTCACTCCATCAGGTGAGCTCCTTTTGCAGGGCCATGGTATGCATGCAGAAAAGTGCCTGCTCCATTGCATATGCACAGAGCAAGGGTGAGGCGTGAGGCCAGCCTGAGGCCACCTTACACATGGCCAGAGTGGGCCTCAGATTTAGCCAACCCAAGAGAGAAAGCCCTTTAATGGCAGAAATGCTAGTAGATATGAATGGCTTGTTCCTTATAAACGTTTTGGTGTGGGAATCCATCCTGAGGGTGAGGAAGGGGACACAGGAAGGTCTCAAGCTCTTTCACACCCAACTGCCTGTGGGCTGTCCACTCCCTGGGAAGCGAGTACCAGGCAACATGGCATGTTTAGCTAGGAGCCCTGAATACAGTGAGCTGTTTTTTCATATAATTTGGTAGATGTCATACCTATTCTTCAAAGTTTATGGGGCAGGATTCCGGAACTGCGGCTGTTCAGTGGGAAAGACCAAAAGCAAATGGTAAACAAGAGAGAACACACACACACACACACACACACACACACACACACACACACACAGAGCAGCGGCCATATCACCACCACAAACACTGTGGCCAGAGTGCTGTGAGGTGCCATTGCCCGCCCTTAAATTCACACCAAGTCCTTGTCCCAAACCCGCCAGGGCTGCCAAGCTGCTCCTTATGGAACAGATGGGAGTTGATGGTGAAGGGAGATGTGGCTCTTTCCCCAGGAAGGATGTGGAGGGCACAGACCCTCCAGCCAGAAAAGAAAACTCAGGGGACCTGAGATCCCTGGGGGGAGAGAGAACAGGTGCTTTCCTTCTGGCGAATCTGACAGGGGAGAAGGAAGAGACCTCCCAAGGCAGGTTGGGGAGCACTATATTTAGGGAGGGTTGACGGACCCCATCCTGCTTCTGCCAAACCCTGGTTACATCTAGGGGCTGTAACGGTTCAAATGCCTTTGCAGTTTCTGTCCAGGGGAAATAGAAACATTAATTTGGATTTTCCCTCAGTGCCCTTGATTGTACAAATTCCCAAAACATCTAAAATTTACATTATGGGGCTTGAAGAGAGGAGAGACCTGGAATTCAGATATGCCTATGTATTTGTAGATTTCATGGGTGCAGTCATAAACACTGTCTTTGACCCTTTTTCCACCACAGATATATTGTACAGAGGCTTTCCGGACAGTCACACACCACACCATCATTCTGCTATTTCTAATACTCCACCAAATTCCTGGAGCCCCACTGGGGTGTGATCGTGTGATTTTAATTTTTACACCTACACCTGTCAGCTTAGAGGATCCCCTTTGAGAACCTTTCAGGGGCAACCCCAGAATACACACACCATCCCCACATCTAATGAAGCATCAGAAATCTACCCTCCATCATAGGGCCATAGAAGCCCTGGAAGCGTCACAGTGCTCCCAGTGGTCCTCCGAGTGTGAGGCCTGCTCTGCTCAGGGTAGCTCTCTTCCAGAGCAGTGGCGTCCCAGAGGGATGCGGGATGCTGCCTCGACTGCGCCCTCTGCTGGCCATTATGAGAGTGGACTGTACCCTCCACTGACCTCTATGAGGGGTGGCCTCCATTTGAAGAGGGAAATAGACTAATGTAGAGATCTGGTGTATAAGAAGAGGTCTGGGGCTGGAGAGATGGCTTAGCAGTTAAGGTGTTTGCCTGCAAAGCAGAAAGACCAAAGTGTGTTCCCCAGTACCCACATAAAGTCAGATGCACAAGGTGGCACATTTGTCTGGAAGTTGTTTGCAGTGGTTAGAGGCCCTGGTATGCCTGGTCTATCTTCCTTTCTCTCTCTCTCTCAAATACATACATACATACATACATAAAATATTTTTTTAAAAAGATGACTCAGGGAGAAGAATGCTGGTCAAGGATATGTGAGGCGCTGAGCCAGGCTGTGGGTATCTCAGGTGGGTTTAGAATTCACCACACAGCTAAGTGTTAAGAAGCCCAGTTAGGGCTGGAGAGATGGCTCAGCGGTTAAGGCACTTGCCTCCAGTGCCTAAGGCCCCAGGTTCAATTCCCCAGGATCCACATAAGCCAGACCCACAAAGTGGTGGCCCTGGTGCATTCTCTCTCTCTCTCTCTCTCTCTCTCTCTCTCTCTCTCTCTCTCTCTCTCTCTCTCTATTTCTCTGCTTGAAAATGATTAAATAAAATATTAAAAAAGAAGCCCAGTTATTCCAGGGGCCTGTCAAGTGCATTCTCCCATCGTTGAGCCATAAGCTACTTCCAGAGTCTCTGACACTTTTGTTACAGGTGTGATGCTGACCAAAGAACCTGAAAGACATTTTGCCAAGAGAGCAATACACCTTCCCCTTTATGCAGGAGTCCTTGGACCTCTGCTGAGAACACAAGGGACACTTCAAGTGCTTATTAACACCTGAGTCCCCCTCCTGGAGCCACCATAGGTGACTGATTTAGTCACCTGACTTGCCTGGCCCAACTGTGAAGGCAGTTTAATCTCAAAACCATGCCTTTAGAAGTCATAAGGAACCCCAAGGTGGCTTGCTTTCTTCCTGGACTCGCTGCCCTCCCACAAAGGGAAGATGTCTTGACAAGCAGGTTGGCTGGAGGGAGGTCGGAAGAGGAAGAAGTAGAAAGAACAGGCTCAGTTTCCATGGCACTGTTGGCTCCCACAGCTGCCAGCTGCTCCTTCTGCCAAAAGCAGGGAGGGCTGTGTGTAGGAGCCTTTGAGGAGGGAGGCTAGCCAGCACAGAGCCAGGCCGAGCCAGGCACGGGCGCCACCTCACCCTAGGCCCAACAAAGGATGCCCTCCCTCTCTCCCCAGAGTCCTTGCTACTGGAAAATGCCCATTTGTGTTGAACAGAAATGAATATATTCTCACAAATATTTTTCTTGGAAAAATTTGAGTGTACTGAACATGGGCATGTTGTCTAGGAACCAAAAGCTTGTCTACAGCCCTAAGCGAGAGCCCTCGAAGTGCACATGCCAGCAAGCTTGGTATCTGGCCGAGCCGAGGCAGGAGGACAGTGCTGGCATAGAGTGAACATGAACTTTCACACAGGTCGGATAACATAAACGAGTTAAAAAATAAGCAGAGCAGACAGACAGATCTACATTTGGCAAAAAAGACATGAAACATAAATGGACGGATGGAAGGAGGTCAGGAATGGGAGGGCAGGGAGTGAGTGTGCCCGGTCTCCAGCAGCTCAACTGGGCAGGAGCAGCTCCAGGGATCAACACCTTCCACCATGCTCAGGCAGGAAGAAGTTGTGCCCGGTGCCTGTGCAGGAGAAACAGGTGGATGGATACTGTCCCTCAGGACTCACTGAAGGCTGAGACCTGGGCAGCATCTTCAGGACAAACTAAATAGAGAATGACCGGAGCACCCTTGGAAAGGCCGGAGAAAGTTTCTCCTGAGAACTCTGACTTTGGGGCCAGGGCCTGCTGAGACCATGTCTGGCCCAGGTTGAGGAAGAGTGGCAGCCACAGGAGGACATGTGGCTCCAACATCTCCAGCCACGTCGCTGAGCGAGTAAAGCACTGGACCCAGGAGTGTCTGTTCTGAAGCTGAAGCAGGTCTCCACAGGGGACACTGGGAGGATTACAAACAGCACAGTGTGAAGGACAATCTCTGCAGTGGACCAGAGGGACAGCTGACCCAGTCTAGCCGGGCAGGACTTGGTTTTCAGGAAGTGGTATTTGGACCTCTTGAATGAGCATGTGGAGGTCAGTGCTCAATGAGTGACCTTTCTCTTTCCTATTTTCTTTCTTCCTTTCCTTCCCTTTCTTCCTTTCCTCTCCCTTCCTTCCTTCCTCCTTCCTTCCCACTCTCTTTCTTTTGACAGATCTTTCTATTTAGTCATGGTTGGCTTGGAACTATGTTGGCCAGTCTCAAACTTGGAGAAATCCTATTGTCTCTGCCTCCTAAGTGCTGGGATTACAGGCATGTGCTACTATGCCTGGTCTTCAATGTAATTAATATGTCTGCATGCTTTGCATGAAATCAGCCCAATTCAATCTGAGATCATGACAGGGAATAGGGCATGTCAACAACCATGACCAAATTTAAAGTTGGTTCTTCAGAGAACTGAGTCGTCCCTGACCTCCGGCTCCTCCTTTAGACCCAGGCCCAGTATGAATGGTAGAACTGGAAACCTAAAGCCGACTGGGTCACAAGGCCGTTCGCTGGCCTATGCAATGCTGGTTGTAGAGTTCTTTCTGATCCTCCAACGTAAGTCTCCTGATTGGGAGGTGGCTGTAGCTTTACTTTTAAGGAGCTCAGGCTACCTTTCCAAGGCTCATGGGGAGGTGCTTGTTCAGCTTCCTGAGGGGGAAACAATAGTCCATCTGACATGGTGTAAGGCCGAGATGGAAAGCAGACTTGCTTTTGGCATAAAGCTCAAAGCTTCCCCAGCCTTCTCCCTTTCTCCAGCACCTCAGCACAGCCCAGGCCTTCCTGACAGGAACTGCAGGGCAGGAGATGGCTGTACCGTGGGGAGAGCAGGGTAAGAGCAGAAGGATGTCTCCCACCAAGTTCATGTTCAGCAGACTGCCACTCACCAGGTAAGCAGACCTCAGAGCACAGCTTATTGTCCAGTGCTTTCACGCTCGCCGGGTCAAAGTCATTGTTATTGTCATACTCCGTGCCTAGAAACGCGCATGTCCTCTGGCCTGTAAGAGTTAACGCAGTTAGAGAGGGGCTGCTGTGATTTCTCTACTTTGCTGTCCTTAAAATAAAAATCTCAAGGATGGAGACAAAAAAAAAATCAAATCATATGTTTAAAAAAAGACAATAATTAAGTGAGTAAAGAGGATTAAAAAAAATAAAAAGGAATCAAGTTGTGTGGGCACGTCTGGGTTCTCGCACCATCCTGATCTGTTTCCTGGGTTGGCCCCTTTCTAGCTGCTGTTCCCTAGTAAGTCAGATGGCTGCAGAGGGCTGCGGAACACAGGCTTGACAGAGACCACTACGGAGGGCAGCTGCCCCCGGCCAAGCCAATGACAGTGTGGCTGGCAGAAGCTGGAGAAAGCCAGGGGACAGTACCCTGCTCATGCGGTGGCTCTCAGGCTATGACCACAGGGTTCTGCAAAATGACGCCCACATAAAACAATGCTAGAAGGCCTTATGCGCCATCATTTTGCACGTCGTATTAGAATATCACATTCACAAAATCATGGTTTACTTTCTTACAAGGCATGTTTTCAATAACTGCCCAGAAACCTACAGACATGTGAGAGGGAAAGGGAAGTTACCGAAGTGAGTTTTTTTCAAACTCTCTTTCTCTTGTTCGGTGAAAGGAAGAGAAGCAAAGCCCACTGTGTGGTCTACGGAGGGTCAGGTAGCAACAGTGTGGCCACCTTGCATTTGCGGAATCATTACCCCAGGTGACTCTGGAGCCTTGGGCTCTGAGACAGCCACAGAGGCTTCAAGCCCTGGCAGGGGTGCAGCAGGGGGAGGGCCGGGCCTCAAGGCTCCTCTTCCTGAGGCTCTTGCCAGCATGCACTCCCTGACACCCCCAAGCCATGGCCAGCGCTAAAGCAGAAGCACCTATGATGATGACATGCCGGGGCCGCCGCGTCCAGGCTGCAGCACACGGTGATGGGAGGCACCGGGGCAGAGAGGGAAAGGAGTCCTCCTCCTTCCTCACCCTCAAGGGCATGGCTTCTCTGCCAGCCTGACTAGAAGCAAACCTTCCAAATAAAGATCAAATCAAGGCCGAGCCATGGTGAAGGAGCACATTAAGTTCCTCCTGGGCTGAGCTCAGCCACACCCTTTGTGTCTGCTGCTCCCCAGGTCTTTCGTGGAGTCTCTCACTAAAGCAGAACCAGACAACTGTGGAAGACGCCGCTCCTGCTGGAGAGCTAGCTGCCACAGGGGCCGGGCATGGGAATTGTTTTCTGTGTGTCCCCAACCTGACCCCTGGGTTCTGAGACCCTGGTCACTGTTCACCGGATGTGCCAACAAGACAATCATATCCTCAAAGCCACACAACTGAGCACTGCCACCAAGTCACAATGTTTCCCCTGCTTCACCCATTAGAGAATAGCCAGGACGGGGCTTTTACCATCTTCCTGCAGGGGTGATCCCTCCTCTTCCTCTATGACATCATTTCCCTAGGACAGAGGAGGAGGCCATGAGTCCACGGCAGTCAGAGGAGCTCAGCTGACGACAGCGTCATCCTAAAGCAGTTAGTTCAGGCTTATATCCACAGTACACACTTCCCACCCGAGTCCAGTGTGCCACGGTGCTGGGGAGCTCTGATGGACAGGTCCCAGCCACACTGCAGGTGTATGCTCGGAACATCCTGTCATAGGCTTAGCTAACACTAAGGTGGATATAAAAAGCAAATCAAAACCGGGTGTGGTGGTGCCACCTGTGAACTAGCACTCTGGAGGCTAAGGTAGGAGGACTGCCCATGAACTTGAGGTCAGCCTGGTGTACAAAGTGAGTTCCAGGTCAGCCAGGGCTACAGGGTGAGATGCTATCTCAAAAAAAAAAAAAAATCATGAGATCATAAAACTTTGAGAGGGGCCAAATTCTCAGATATCCTGAGCCCATCTGGGACAATAAAAGGGAAGCCGGACTCCACAGCAACAGGAACATGCCATGCCCTGAACGCAATCCTGTCTTGACTCCCAGATGGGGTGTCAGGGGTGGGGCAAGCAGAAAACCTCTTCACTCAGACCTATAAGTGCCCACAGTTCCCCTAAATGTGACCCAGTCACCCTTTGTAAACTCAGACTAAATGCATGGAGGCCAACGCATTCCCAGACACTTCCCTCTTGAACTCACTCTACGTGGTTCACACTGGAACCAATGCCCCCTGGTAACGGGCCAGTGCGAGGCCACAGTGTGGGGCTGCTCCCAAACTCCTCCCACACTCCCCTTCTTGCTGATCTGGGTGTGGCACACCTAGGAGGGCAGCTCCACTATCCTGCCACGGGCACCCCAGCAGGAAGGGGTCACTGCTGTCCACCATCCAGTTACCTCTGCATCTTGCTCCCCGGCTGGAAGACCAGCAAAATTGCTGTCTGGAGACTCTGCTGGTGTCCCCTGCAACAGAGCAACAAAGCCCAAGGGTTCTCCAGTCAAGCTATCATGACAGCAAGCCCGAGTCTTCCGCAGTGCACAACTTGCTGACAGGTCTAAGAAGTCCCATGTCCCCTGGAGTGCTCTCTCCCCCAGCAGCTGCCCCTGGCAGACCAAGCTGGCACAGAGAGCAAGGATGAGCTGAGTGTACTTCCTTACCTCGCCCTCTTCTGAGGGGGCTCTGCTGGCAGCCCGGGGGGAAGGGAGAGGCTCTCCCTCCTCTTCAGTGCCAGGGGCAATGTAGGAGCCAGACATGGAGGACACTGTGTCTGTGCTGATCTGGGAGGACGCCATGGACATGACCGACTGGGCCAGGCTGCTGCTGGCGGGGTCTGCAGAGACAGGGCCAACCTTACCAAGGAGCAGAGCGGTCACGAGGAGAGGAGTTCAGTGGCCTGGCCTCGACTTGCGCTCTCGTAAAGAAGGGTCACACTGGCATGTCTGCTGCTTGACATTTCAGAGCTCAGAACTGAAACTCTGACCAGAGGGGTTTGTTTTTCATCGTGATAAGAGCCCTTCCCTATGTAGTCACCACCTCAGGCATTTGCTTTCTGTCGCAGCACCTCTGGATGAAGTAAGGGGTGGCGAGGTACCTTCTGGGGAGGAGATGGTGGAAGATAGCGGGGTCCCTGTGCAAGACGACTGGTCAATAGCCCCTGAGGACGACAGGGTGAGGTTCTCACTTTCTGGAGTCACGCCACATTCCTGGGGGTGAGGACACAGTGGGACATGAAATAAGCCTCAGCCCATGTGTGGGAGGATCTGAGGAGAGACAAGGAGGAAAGGGGACACTGGGAGGGACAGGGCCTCTCCTCTCATGGACATGGCTGGCTTCTCTTCTGTCAGCACTCTTCAACTGGAGCCCGGAGTGACTTTCTCCCAGGGGAGGTGCACACTTCAGTCAGCACCTCCTGCTGGAGGCCCAGCAGCTGCTGGGGCATACAAAGACCAGAGCTCCGGTGACACAGGTCACCCAGCAGCTGTGACATGGGGACATCCCTGGCATCCCTAGGATTATGAACAGCTTTTCTTTGTAAGGAAAAGAACACAAACCCAACAGGGACCTCACTGCCTGCCGGACATCTCCACGGGGATGTGATGCTTAATGGGTCTGAAACAGACGCCACCTCTGCTCCCCCGGCACAGCCTCAGCATCCTGGGAGGATGCAAAGCTCTGCAGACGGCTCTCCAACACATCACGTGTGTTCCCTTCTTTTCCTGGCAGACCTCTTTCATCTTGGGCCAGGCCTGGGCTACTGAGATGATTTCCGGCTCCACTGGTCTCCCACATGTGACTGGGAGAGGCCTCTGAAGCAGAGCTCTCTCCCTGGCCTGCTCCAAGCCTCCATAGGATGCTCTTTTTCCTTCCTCTCATGTCTAACAAGTTTCAAGACTCGGCCAAATGCTACTCTCCCACAACACTTCTCAGCTTTCCTTCACGTAAGGAAACCCTGCACAACTCTGATACTTTACAGTCCCTGTTTGGGGTGTTCTTTTTCTTTTGTATTTATTAGAGAGAGAGAGAGAGAAAATGGGCATGCCAGGGCCTCCTGCCACTGCAAATGAAATCCAGACATATGTGCCACTTTGTACATCTGGCTTTACATGGGTACTGAGGAATCAAACCTTGGGCCATTAGGCTTTGCAAGCAAGCACCATGGCTGAGCTGTCTCTCCAGCCCGCTTTTCTTTTATTTTTTTCAATTTATTTTTTCATGTAATTTATTAACTTTTCCATGTTTGATTAAGCTTAGAACAAGTTACAGTAAATTTTTAATTACATCTTATAAAAGGTGGCGCACGCCTTTAATCCCAGCACTCGGGAGGCAGAGGTAGGAGGATCACCATGAGTTCAAGGCCACCCTGAGACTACGTAGTGAATTCCAGGTCAGCCTGGACTAGAGTGAGACCCTACCTCAAAAAACAAAAAACAAAAAAAAAAAACAACAAAAACAAAAAACCACATATTGTAGCCATTTTGAGGGACCATAATGACCTCAGTTGTCCTTAAGGCTCATAAAATGGCATCACTATTGCCAGCTGCTTCTAAATTTCAGCAGAAACATGTTTGCTTTTTTCCCTGCCTAAGTAGGGTCTCACTCTATCACAGGCTGACCTGGAACACACTATGTAGTTGTAGTCTCAGGCTGGTCTTGAACTCACAGAGATCCTCCTACCTAGGCCTCCTGAATGCTGAGACTAAAGGTTTGTGCCACCATGCCCGGCTCGCTTTTCTCTTCTTGATATATCCACATATTTACAGGCTGGCCTTGACCTCAATATTTAGGCAGGGCTGAACTGAAATTTGGAATCATCCCTGCTCTAGCTCCTTGGATTCTGGTATTGAAAGTGTATACCACAATGCCTGGCTGGGATTATAGGCATGCACCCTGTACTACCTGCCATGCCGTTCTTATTTTCACAGTTAAAATTCATTCATTGGAGTTGAGGAGATGACTCAATGGGTGAATGAGCTGGTTATGCAAGTACGAGGGCCTGAGAGGGCCTGATTGGCCCTAGGATCAATTCCCCAGCACCATGTAAACAGCTGGGCATGTCCACACACGCCAGCAATGCCAGTGCTGTGGGGGTGGAGACCAGAGAATTGCTGGTGTTCTTTGGTCGGCCATCTGACCAAAAACCCAGCAGCTCTGGGTTCAGTGAGAGACTGTTTCAAGGAGAAGGCAGAAAAGTGATAGAGGAGATCACATGTTCTCATGGCCTCTGCATATGTGATGGTGCACTCATTTGCACTGGAGTGCGCGTGTGCGCACACACACACACTCCATCACCACCACCACCACCACGACGAATATACACACAAAATAAAAATGGCAAAAAAAAAAAAAAGCCGGGCGTGGTGGCGCATGCCTTTAATCCCAGCACTCGGGAGGCAGAGGTAGGAGGATTGCCGTGAGTTCAAGGCCACCCTGAGACTACATAGTGAATTCCAGGTCAGCCTGGGCTAGAGTGAGACCCTACCTCGAAAAACCAAAAAAAAAATAAATAAATAAATAAAAATAAAAATGGGCTGGAGCGATGGCTCAGCAGTTAAAGGCTGCTTGCAAAGCTTGATGGCCCTAGTTTGATTCCCCAGAACCCACATAAAGACAGATGCACAAAGTGGCTCATGCATCTAGAGTTTGTTTGCAGTGGAAAGAAGCCCTGGTGCACCCATTCTCTCTCTTTCTCTTTCTCTCTGCTCCGCTCTCGCTCCCCTTGCAATTAAATAAAATAATTTAAAAATACAAAGAAGCAAGGTGTAGTGGTGTAGTCTTTATCCCCAGCACTCGGGAGACAGAGGTAGGAGGATTGCTGTGAGTTCAAGGCCAGCCTGGGACTAGGGAGAGTTCCAGGACAGCCTGGGCTAGAGAGTAAGACCCGACCTTGAAAATGCGAAAACAAAAACAAAACAACAACAACAAAAAAAAACAAGCAGAAAGAAAAACATGAATGGGTTGTGGTAACCTATGCCTCTGATGCTGGCACTTGGGAGGTAGAGGCAGGAGGACCCACTACAGAGTAAGTGCAAGGCAAGAGTGGGCTACAGGAGACCCTGTCTCAGAAAAAAATGCATTCATTCAACAAGTATAAGTGTTGTCTCAACTAGACATGTGAAGTGCTCCTGAGGATGGAACACTTTCTTGTCAGTGAATGCCTGGCACATCTAGCTAAGTGCCCTGGAGAGAGAAACCTGTGAAGGATATGCAGGGTAGAAACAGAAAGTTCCAGTCTTTTGCCACTGCACCATGCCTGCCTTCCAGCACATCCCCAAGGGCATCTGTTGCTGGCCCGCACACAGATCCTCTCACCCCGGGATCCCTGTTTCTGGACATGGGTTAGCATCCACGTTCCCTTCCCCATGTCTGACGCACTGACCCACAGCCATCTGGACCATGCACACACTTAATTGACATGGTCACCTCACCCCACTTGCAAGAATAAGGCAGGGCCTTTTGTGACTTCTTTACTGCTGACATTTTAGGGTACAGAACAGAGCTGGGCCACCCACCTTGGAGGGTACTAGAAGGTCTAAGGAACAAATGAGAGCAGGGGGACAAGGTGCCATGCAGGTAGGAGGACGGTGCCTGGCACCAGCTTCCAGGGAGGAGGAAGTCCACTTACCTCTCCAAGGTGCTGGGCTGAAGGTCTCTGAGACAGCCGAGTCTCTGACTCACTGCAAGAGCGTTCATCTTCCTCTTCATGAAGCACAGAGGAATTCTGAGAAACCGATCTGTAAAAGTTCAGAGGGGAAAATGGCTGAAGCGCTCTCCTCTTAGCTAAAGCCAGCTTGAACTGTACCGATTGCGCAGGTCAGCCAGGGGAGCCAGAGCAGACGCTCTCTGGGAGCTGCTGCTTCTGTGACTTGCTGTCTGAACATGGAGCGGCCTTCCCAGGTCTCAGCACTCACTTTCATCTGTGAATGCTCTCCTCCTACACTGTCATGACTGTGCCCTGCTGGGTTTAAATGTTTAGGTGACAGCAGTCACCAGCTTCCTTCCATCTTGAGACAGGGACCTAGGGTACTCTGTTCATGGTACCCAGTGTCCTCTCTCCTGTATGCCCAGACTCCTACCCCTGAAGAACTTGACAGGTTTGTCTCATGAGAATTCTAAGTACCCGTACATATTTTATTTTCATCTCTGGGATAATCTTTCCCCCAAGGGTCCCACTTGAGTCTTTTGTGAGACTGAATAGCACTGGGAACAGTGAGAGTCTCGCACGCCCTGGGCCCAGGCCGTTACCAACACAATGCTGAGGAGGGAAAGATGGTTCTGAAACCTCTCAAAGATGGCCCAGGGCAACCATGAGGAGTGCCAGCTACTCACTTGGAGAGACTCTTTTTGCGCTTGAGTCCTTGGCTGCTGCAATCAGACAGGCGGTCAAGGGGGGACAGTGTCCTGATGGGGGGCAAGTGACCATCACTGCTGTATGACGGTAGCATTCCTGAGAGGTGGCTGTCTCCAAGCACGTGAAGTGGAGGGACGGCTGGGGACGGGGTGAGGGGCCCATTGAGGGCCTCCAGAAGAGACACCACTTCGTAACCTGGTGGAATGTTCTCTGAGGACTAGGGGAATCAGAGACAGAATGGGAAATTAAGTGCTTTTTGTTTCATGGTGTAATATTTTCTACTGGACATTAAGAAAGGTATTCTCATACATGTGTACCACATGCATACGAACACACACACGTACACACACAAAATGTTTTCTTTGAATCTGGTGGGGGGGAGGCAAGGAGAAAGCTTCTAGACCAAATGTAAGGAAACTTAAGTGTCAATCACAGGCTCTCATATCCTGCCTAGAGACCGTTGTTTATAATGTCCTCTTTCCTGACCATAGAAATAAACACTCAATACAGAAAAATTGGAAAATATATTTTATATAAAATATATTACTTTTGTTATCCTTCTAGCTGGCCTCAAACTTGAAATTCTCTTGTGCCAGCCTCTGGAACCCAGGAATACAAGTATAAATAAACACACCTGGCTAAATATTCTTGTTTGGTTGGTTTTTCGAGGTAGGGTCTCCCTCTAGCCCAGGCTGACCTGGAATTCACTATGTAGTCTCAGGGTAGCCTTGAACTCAAGGTGATCCTCCTACCTCTGCCTCCCGAGTGCTGGGATTAAAAGTGTGCGCCACTATGCCGGGCTGGCTAAACTCGGTATGTGACTAAATCTACAGATTCTTTTCTTTCGGTTTTCTATTGCTTGAGAGGTGCTCTCCCCACACCCAGCCAACTAACCTAACCGCTCATGTCTCATTTATCTAGATTTCTAATACTCTGTTTGGTTTTGTTTGCTCTTAGCAGTTAACCAGGTACACCACCTGGAACCTGCTATCCGGCATGGATTTTCCTCCTTAAATAACTAACCAAATCTCTTCTACCACTGTGTTAACCTAAAGATCGACAGCATATATGACTTTTGGCTGTTGCTCTTTGTTTTACAGTGTTGGTGATCGACTCCAAGGCCTTGCACAAGCTAGCCACTGCTCTACCACTGAGCTATCCACCCCCAGCCCAGTAGCTACTAATTATTTAAAAAAATTTTTTTTGAGGTAGGGTCTCGCTCTGACCCAGGCTGACCTGGAACTCACTCAATAGTCTCAGGCTGCCCTTGAATTCAGTGATCCCTTACCGCTGCCTTCTGATTGCTGGGGTTAAAGGTGTGTTGCCACCATGCCCAGCCAATTGTTTAAAAATATTTTTACTATTTATGAGCAGAGAGAGTGTGTGTGAGTATGGGTGTCCCGGGGCCTCTTGTCACTGCAGAAAGAACAAAAACAAACCAATCCCTCCAGACATGTACCAGTCTGTGCATCTGACTTTATGTGTGTGGGTATTGGGGAATTGAACCCCAGCTGGCAAGCTCCTTTATTTCCTGAGGTATCGCTTTAATTTTTATTTTAAAAAAATTTTAGCTGGGCGTGGTGGCGCACGCCTTTAATCCCAGCATTCGGGAGGCAGAGGTAGGAGGACTGCCATGAGTTCAAGGCCACCCTGAGACTACAGAGTGAATTCCAGGTCAGCCTGGACTAGAGCGAGACCCTACCTCGAAAAACAAACAAACAAACAAAAATTTATTATCTACTATTTTACAGCTGTAGAACTTCCAGGTCTACCCATGTACTCTTTTTTTTATATTTTACATATTTTATTTAAAATATTTAAATAAATATTTATTTATTTTATTTTATTTATCTTTCAAGCAGAAAGACAGAGAGATACATAGAGAGAGAGAGAGTGCGCACCAGGGCCACCACCTGGTGGGTCTGGCTTATGTGGGTCCTGGGGAATTGAACCCAGGGCCTTAGGCACCGGAGGCAAGTGCCTTAACTGCTGAGCCATCTCTCCAGCCCCCCATGTACTCTTTCTGCTATGACAATTATTTTGTTTATTTAGCTCCCAATCTCCAAAACCATAAAATGGGATGAAGGAAAATAGTAACCTTCTTCCAGGAGGTTCAAGTAGAGCAAATTCCATTCAAATCCAAGCCAACCATTCCTTGTTTCTGCTTGAGGGGGTTCTGGAGCTGGACCCCACTGGAGTGAACCTCAAACAGATAGCTTCAGAAATGTAAATACTCACTGGACACCATGTTCCCAGGTAGAGAAAGGGAGGTTTGTTTGTTTGTTAGTTTGTTTACTTATTTATTAAGGTAGGGTCTCACTCGCTAACCTGGAACTCACTATGTAGCCCAGCCTGGCTTCGACCTCACAGTGATCCTATCGGCCTCCCGAATGCTGGGATGAAAAGTGTGTGTGCACCATACCCATATCAAAGGGAGGTCTCAATGACCAGATCTCAACTTTCAGTTGTAGTGTTAGTAACACAACACGAGTTTAGCCAGCCTACTGACTCCCTTCCTTGAGCTAGGGCTTAATTCCTGCTGTAGTGCAGATTAAGAAGGGCCTAACTGAACATGGTGGGCATGCCTTTAGTCCCAGAACTTGGCTGAGGTAGGAAGATCACCTTGAGCTGAGTTCCAGGTCAGTCTGGGCTAGTGAGACCCTACCTTTTTTTTT
>PVHP010017385.1:0-34545 GCA_004024765.1 Zapus hudsonius | reverse complement strand
AAGGGCTCCCTGGCTCTCTGGAACCCTATATCACTACCAACCACCAAAAACACCACAAGAACCAAACCTGCAAATGTTGAGTACCCCAAAAATATTAATTTATAATTACAGCACTACACACACACAAACAAAAGTAGCTGACCCAGATACTTTCACTAGACAATTTGTAAACGTCCTTCAATTTTATACATTCCTCATTTGTCTTTTTATGTATGTACATGAATGTCCATGTCAGTATCTAGAATTCAAATTAAAATTATTGATTGCTTTGCATCGGAAAGCAATGCTCTTATTGCTCTTGTGCTTTACAATTGAGCTCTCTTTGATCCCTAGTTCCAGGATGATTTTTGTAGATCATGAAATTAGGTAGTTTTCTATAAACAAGTGTAGCTGAATTTTCCTGTAGCTAACTTCATAACTTCTGTTCCCTTCTGACCCATTACTAACTAGGTAATCAAGTAAGATTGTGCATAGCAGTATGAGAGAGTGAAATTCTTCCCCGGATCTCAATATTAGTGGGAAAATTTCATTCTCATACATAGGATATTAGATTTTTCACATATCTTTCATTATAATAAGAATTGTCTTCTATTCATATATTTTGAGCTTGGTTCAGGAATGGGTGTTCAATATTACCAGAATGCTTTTGGGGTATCAGATGGTGATTTTATGGATTTTATTTGGTCTATTAGTATGTTTATTTGTATTGATTGAATTATGGATATTGAACCAGCCTTGTACGCTTAGAATGAGCTTCACTTGTTTGTGATGGCAGGCATTATTCTCTGATTTGATGTCTTAATATTTAATATGCTTAATCTTTAGGAAAAGCATAGACCTCAAATTTCCTCATGGTGCTTCATTTGGTTTTGGATTTAGGAGAGTGTGTGATTCATAAAATGGATTTGGAATGATCCTTCTTGCTTCTTTTTTCTAGAAGAGCTAGTGGAGCATTGGGTTTATTTCCTCTTTAGATGTTTGGTTGAATTTGATGTTTAATAATTCAGGCTTGGTATTTCCTTTTGTGTCTAGTATTTAATTACTAAGAAAGATTCAAAATAAATTTAGGCTATTCAGGCTACTTACCTGTTGAGTATTTGTTTTTGTTTTTTTTGTTTGTTTTTTTGTTTTTTCTAATATTTTATTTATTCTTTTTCAAGCAGAGAGAGAGAGAGAGAGAGAGAGAGAGAGAGAGAGAGAGAGAGAGAGAGAGAGAGAGAGAGAGCACCAGGGCCACCACCTTGTGGGTCTGGTTTATGTGGGTCCTGGGGAATTGAACCTGGGGCCTTAGGCACTGGAGGCAAGTGCCTTAACTGCTGAGCCATCTCTCCAGCCCACCTGTTGAGTATTTGATAGTTAATATATTTAAAGAAATAGATTCATTTCACCTAGGTTATTAGATTTCTGGACAGCAGCACTGTAGGTTATAACCACTTATTACTCTCCCGACTGTGCTATTTATACTGATGCCCCTTCCCTTGTTATGTGTCTCCTTATTTTCTTTTCTTGGCTGGTTTAACTAGAGGTTCATTAATTTTATTTGTCTTTACAAGGAACAAATTTTTGATTATGTGTTTTTCAGTTCACTTTTTTCTGTTTTTTTCAGTTCACTGGTTTGTACTCTTAAGCTCTTTACCTCCTTTCTTCTGCTTTCTTCAACTATAGTTCCTGAAGAAGTGTAGGAATCTATTCATTTCCAAAATATTCATTTAATGTTGCTAATTTCACTTTCAGCACTGTGTGTGTGTGTTGTATGTTTGGGGCTCCCTGTGTGTTGTGTATGGTGTATGCATGTGGGTATGCATATGCAGCATATGCATGTGTTCCATGCATGTGCATGCAGAGACCAGAAGGAACATTGGAAACCATCCTTCTGTTATTATTCATCAACATATCTCCTTGAGAGGAGGTTGCCCTTAAACCAGGGCTGCTGTCCAGCAGAGTCTATTCTAGTTTTCTTTTGATCAATTTTACCACTGTATACATTATGATTGGCATGGAAGATGCTCATAATAAAATACAGTAATAAGACAGAAGAATTTAAGCTTTCTCTAACAACCAGGAATAATTTTCATGGGTAGTAACTTTTTTTTATAAATCATTGTTTTCCTATGGACATAAAATTTTATGGTTTTATTCACCAGAATTCAATACTTCTCTTTTAAGTATTTAGTTTTGTTGTAAATTAAGTTTACAAAGGATTGTGTGTGTGCATGTGTGTATATGTGTGTATGGTATTTGCTCATGTGTATATGCATGTGAGTGCACATATGTGTGGGTGCATGTTGAAGCCAGAGTTTGGTGCCAAGTGTCTTCTTCGATTGCTTACCATCTTATGTATTGACACAGGGTCTCTCACTTGAATCCAACTCACAGACTCAGCTAGTCTAGCCAGTTTGCCTTGAGAATTCCTGTCTTGGCATCCTGGGCACTAAGATTACAGATGTGGTGCCTTGACCACCTGGCATTTACTGCCATCTGGGGACCCAAACTCTGGTCCTCACTTTGTTCACTGAGCCATCTCCCTATCCCCCTGAAGACTTTCCTTTGGTATATACTTTTAAAAATTAATAGACTGAATGATTTAGAACAGTTTTAGATTCATTGAAAAACTGAGGACAAAGTACTTTCCTGCATGCATCTGTGATTTCATGTTAGTGTACAGACTAAACATCTCATGATAGTATACAGACATTCCAAATATATCTTCCTATCCTGCATGCCTCTGTAATTACCATCTTGTGCTAGTGTGGTTCATTGGCAAGAATATTAGTGTATTTTATTAACTAAAGTCTCTTATTCACATCAGGGTTCACTCCGTGTTGCATCTCCTGTAGGTTATCCAACTGTGCAGTGACATGTACCCACCATTGTCATTGAATACATTGCCTTTGAAGCATGAAACAACATATATAATACAATAAATAAATACTCCCTATTTGCTGACATTAATCTTGATTTCCCTCAAATTCCTAGCAACTATTGATTTTTCTTACCATCTCCACAGTTTGTCTTTCTTTCATTTTTACTCTCTCTGGGTATATATACTTAAAGTGGTTTTCTTTTCAAAGAGCACATAATTGAAATTACATTAATTGTGACTATGTCTTTTAAATTTTTGTTTGTTTTTGAACCAGGGCTTTGCTATGCAGTCATTTATGTTTTCTTTAATGTCTTGGAACTCACAGTGCAACCAAAACTGCCCTTGAACTCACAAGTTTGCTTCCTCTGTCACCTGAGAGCTGGATTGCAAGCATGTACCCTGATAATTATTTTAGATTTTTTTGTATTTAAAGTGGTCATCGATGCTTTAGAACATATGTCTATATATTTTTGAGCTATTTTCTATTCATTACATTGTAATCTTTCGCTCTCTCTTTCCCCCTCTCTCTACCTCTTTCCCTCTTACAGCTCTTGATTAAATTGAGCATATCTATGGATTCCACTTAGCTCTTTCTTGCACATAATTTATTCTCATTTGTAACTTTTTAAGGCTGTCCATGTGTTTACAATATACATTTTAAAAGATGTGTATCTACCACTCAGGGATTAGTCCAGACACCTTAGAGCAGAGGACTCCAAATTTTCCTTCCTATCCCTCATATTTGCTGTCATAGATTTAACTAATTTTTTAATGCTAAAACACAGTTCATATAATTATTTCTGCAAGCAGAATAATTTTGTGGTACAGTTAATAATAATAAAAATTAATGATTGTTTTTACCCCAAAAATTGCTTCTCGGATATTCTCCTTTGTTTCTATAGTCCCGAGTCTCTGACTTATATAATATTTCTGTCTGTGAAATTTTAAAAACATTTCTTATATAGCAGATGTACTGGCAACAAGTTCTCTCAGTTTTTGTTTAGCTGGGAAGATCTTTATTTTTCCTTCATTTTGAAAAGATCATTTTACTGCATATAGAATTTTAAGCAGTAACTGTCTTTATTTTGGCATTTTAAATATGTCACTCACCTCTCTTCTTGCTTGCTTGCTTGGTTTCTGATGACTCATGCACTGTAATTCCTTACACATTCCTGTCTCTGAATGCCAAGCCCTGGGTAATCCCACTGGTCCTTGGTTTCCTTTATGACATCTATTTGCTTTTGGCTTTGTAGATTAAGCACTGGATGTGCAGGTATTATCTGGGGTAGGTCCTGGAGCTTCTGAAGCAACTTGGTGTTGTAGGATTTTGGGGTTCATCAGGGTCTCCCAGACTTGTGAACCTCAATATTTTGGGTCCTTATTTTTTTATAAACAAAGAATTGATATAAACAGATTCAAAAAGGATAAATTATGAATTATCAAGTTTATTTAGGGAGAAATTATAATTCATGAGGTTTATTTAGGGGAAATTTGTATCTAGGAAAAGGCTGAAGCAGTTCCACACACATGTGGAAGATAAGATCTTAAAACCACATGCAAAAAGATTTTGAAGAAACACACAATTGTGTCGGGGTGTTGCAGTCAGCTCCTTAATGCTGGAACCAACATCCTACCAGACATAGTTTATGGGAAGAAGGGGTTTATTTCAATCTTAGAAAATCCATCAGTGCCTGAAGAAGATGGCTCCCTACTATAGATTCAGTGTTGTAGTCAACTTTTCAGTTGCTACAGAGAAGAACCCATCCAAAAGCTGCTGATGGGAAGAATGGGTTTATTTTGGCTTATGGTCTTGAGAGGAGAGCTGCATTATGGCAGGGAAAAATGATGGCATGAGCAGAGGGTGGCCATCACCTCCACCACAGCACTGCAAACAGTGGCAGGAAGGTGTGCCAAACACTAGCAAGGGGAAGCTGGGTATAATGCCCATAAGCCCACCCCAAGAACACAGCCCCAAGGAGGTTCTAATACCCTAACAGCCATCAGCTGGGAATCGAACATTCAGAGCACATTTGTTTGTGGATGAGACTGGATCAGAGTCTCTGAGTTCCAGCTGTCAAAGCCAGCAGGGTGGCATCTTCTTGTTCTCTCATTGAGCCTCTGTTCCTAACTAAACTATGTTTTTAAAAGCTGTCTTTCTCCTGTCTCCTTCATTGCAACTTAGTGTCTGTCATTCATTTTGGAATGCTCTCTACTATTATGACTTCAAGTCCCTTTCTGCTTGATTCTCAGTCTTCTGATTCTCAGGTGTCACATTGACATGGGCTGTGGCTTCCTCATTCTTGGATACTCTGGTCATAGCTATTTTCTACATATCCCCTTTGCCATTTCATTTTGCAAAGTCTGTGTAGCTCTGTTAGGTTCATTAGTTTTTCCTCCTCTATTTTGAGTGTGTTCATGAGCTTTTCAATGTTCTTTTTTCTTTCTTTTTCTGTTTCTAGGATTTAAGTTTGATTCATTTTTAGAGTTTCTATCTTGCTATGCATTTTCCTTCATATTTGTTTTTTTATTGTCCATAATGAGTTACATTATTTAGTGGGCAAACAATGAGTTGTTATCCCCAATTCCCCGCTGCCTTCCCCTCCCCAATCCGCTGGATAACCTCCTTCATGGGTCGTCTGGATCAGTCCTTGTGATAGGGGACCATGGATAGCCTAGTATTCAGGCAGGTTCTCCTGTCCATGCTATATTGCTTGTAGCTACTTCAAATATTTCAGCTGATCTCAACATTTCTACCATATGTTGAAAGCCAGGTAGAATATGCCTGAGGATAGAGTAGAATCTTAGGTAAAAACTTTGTACTGTTATTGTTGTAGTTAACTTCTTCCACAAAACAACTGACTAAAAGCCATGATAGGAGGAAAGCTGTTTATTTTGGCTTCCAGTTTCCATGGGAAGCTCCAAGATGGCAGTAAAAAGATTATATGAGCAGAGGCTGGACATCACCTCCATGCCACAGCAGATGAAAAGCAGCACCAGGAGACTGAGCTGAATACTGGCAAGGGGAAGCTGGCTATAACACCTGTAAGTACTCCCCACCCCAACAACATACCTCCTTCAACGAGGCTCCAATTCCCAAATTGCCATCAGCTGGGAACAAAGCATTCAAAATACACAAATTATGGGTGACACCTATTTAAAACCACCACAGTGAGATGTACTGTTAAACCGATAGCAACAAGTCCTGTATGTGTGTTTGGCATACAATATTTCCCCCAATCCTTAGACCTCCAGTGTATGCTTGAAACCACACTTGGAAACAAATATTATACATATTTTCTATACATACACACCTATGATAAAGTTTACTTTATAAATTATGTTCAGGATGTGATGGAAACAATAAACAATAAAGAGCTCTTAATACTATTTGCTGTAATCAACTTTTTGCGAATACGGTCTATATTGTACTGTCCTCCCCTCACCCTGGCTCTTGTGATGACAGCAGGTAATATACAACACCTACAGGAGAGATGAAGTGTGGAATGTTCCAGGCAATGTCTTTAACACAAGTGTGTGCTGCTTCAGCCCTTGATCTGATTGGCAAGGTGCTCTAAGTGTCCAATGGGCAAGTAGCACATGCCATATGAACCTGATGAGTCATGTTCCAGGTGGGACTGACTAGGGTTATATCAAGTTACTCATAATGACATACAATTTAAAACATGAATTGTTGATTTCAAGAATTTTCTATTTATATTTTTGGACTCCTGTTTACCATGGCAACTGTAATTAGAAGATGAGAAGCAGCTGCTGATACTATTACAGGAGAGGCCCTATCACTCAAGGCCTTGCTAAGGTCTCACGTCTTGGCTTTGGGTGTCCTCTGAGAGCATTCTATCCTGCTGCTCTTGGTACTGAGACCTCTAAACCCCTTTCAGCACAGCAGCTGCTTGGAATGGTTACTGTAGGAGCAAGGGAGCGTTATGACCTGGTCTCTGTCTTTTAGTGTGGCTGGGTCGGTCTCAGGACTGTGGACTTTCTCATTCCAGGTCCAAACCAGAAGCAGTTTAAGAAAGAAAAGAGTTGATTTTTGGCTTAAAGTTTTGAGAAAAAATCTATTGGGATAAAGGAAATCATGATAGGATCAGACATTCAGTAATATATTTTCACATCAATATGGAGAAAGGAGAGAGAAGAGAGGAGAGAAAGAGAGAAAGAGACAGGGAGAGAGAGAGAGAGAGAGAGAGAGAGAGAGCAGGGATGGACTATATAACTCAAGACCTGCTCCTGGTGACACATGTCCTCTAGCAAGGATCTACAGCCTAAATAGCATCACCACCTGGGGATCATGCACCCAAACACTTGAGTTTATGGGGCACATTTTATACTCGGACCACCATAGCACATTTCTGGCCTCCATAGAGCCATGGACATCTCATGATGCAAAATGCATTCAGTCCAACTTTAAAGTTCCCTATGTTCTTTCCCAGTCTCAACACTTCAAAAGAGTCCCAAACCCAGTCTCATTTGAGACTCAAATAAGTCTTAATTATGAGCCTTATAAAATCAAAACACAAGTTACCTACTTCCTACATACAATGGCACAAAATAAACCTTTTAATCCCAAAGGTTAAGAATGAGAGCATAGCAATATAAGGCTGGACCAAAGCAAGACTGAGATCTAGCAGGATCTTTCATCTCCTTGTCTGGTGTCTGTGATTGGTCAAGAAATCCTCTGGGCTCCAATAGGTTTTGGAGGCTCTGTTCACCAGCTGTGCTGTTTGTCACCCTTCTTGTAGGACAGATCTACCTCAAGCCTGAAGCATTCCTTGGTGGCCATACCACAGTCCTGTTATCTCCATAATTCTGGGGTCTCCATTTCAACTTAGGGTTCACCTTCACAGCTTCAGGAAGTGGCCTCTCAGGACCTTCTTCTTTCTGGGACTTTACCTGGTCTCACATTGCTGCTTAGCCTCAGTATCTCTGGTTAACCATGGTTCCCTTCATGTCCCTCCCCCACCCTGCTGACCTTGGGGAGCATGGAGACCTCCTTCAGCCTTCTTCCTTCAAGCCTTTTTCTTTCAAAAACAAACAAACAAGCAAACAAACAAAAACTCACATTCTTACCAGTTGGAAGCCTTCAATGAGTTGGATTTTGCCCTCAGGGAATCTTTCCTATTGTCCCAATGCAGATCAGCTGGTTTATGTTTAATGGTGATAAACTTGTGGTGAGTATTCAAACTTGCTCACACTTTTTTCCCTGCCAAACATATTTTTCACACCTTCCTGTTCTTCATTTTGCTCTCCTTTGCAGCTAACTAAACCATGCTACAGAATCTGTGTTGTTCTGACTTGCGATTTCCTCCTCCAAATACACTAGTCCATTACTTTTAAATTCTACTAGATTCAGCTTCTCAAGACGTGGTCAGAATGTAGCTAGTTTCTCTACAAGAGTTATATGTTCTGCCCTTAGCCTAGTTCTCAATAGTGTCCTTTCTCCCTCTGAAACTGCATGAGACAAGCCTGCAAGGACCACACTTCTCTTTGCTTTCTGGCCATTCAAAATCCCACCAGAATGGCCCATTAAGTGCTGATTATAGTATTGTAAGACTTTTCTAATCCAAAGTTCCACGAAAACTGCCACATTCCTCCACAAATCAGTTCTAAAAGACTAATGACCACATGACCAGGTTAGCCCAGCAATAGCCCCACTGCTCCGTTTCACGTTTTTGTATCAGATACTTTTTGTTTCTGGGACAAAAATACCCAAACAGAAGCAGGTTAAGGAAGTAAAGGGTTTATTTTTGGTTTCCATTTTTTAGGGAAATCTATCAGCGTGGGGAAAGTAGCACATCATCAGAGGGAAGTAGAGAGACTACAAATAGGGCTGGACTATAGCACCTCAAAGTCTGCTCCCAGTGTACACTTCTTTCAGCAAGGCTCTCCTTCAAACAGGTTTCACAGCCTTCCCAAACAGTGCCATCAAATGAAGATCAAGAATTCAAACGCATGAGACAATGAGGGACATTTAACATGCAAACCACCACAGAGATTGCTTTTCTTTTTCCCCCAGGTAGTATTTAGTTTTATGTTCAGTTCTTGTAAGGTAAATATACCATGAGAGGAAAAGAAACTGGAGCCTTTACCATGAGAATCTGGTGGGGCTTCTGAGGGAGAGTTCAGGACAGCATAGAATGTCCCTTAAACCACACAGTCACTGTTGAACCCCAAACTAAGTGGCACATTGGGGTTTCTCATTCTCTTACCAGTCCCTGGGCACCTTCAGCATCACCACAGCAGGTTCCTCTTCCTTTCTGTCCTCTGTGACTCTGCCAACTGAGAGAGAGAGAGAGAGAGAGAGAGAGAGAGAGAGAGAGAGAGAGTCAGAGTCTTCATTGCTCTTCCTGCACAATGAACCCATTCCTCAACTTCTTATGGTTACCTGTGAAATCTGTTCTATGATGAAGCTAGGTCATTGACTGTCAGTTTGTTTAGCTTTCCCTAGTGGTAAAGCAGGAATGATAATCCCTAAGCCCTTTGTAAATAGGAGCAGAATCCAAATGTCCCTTTTCCATTTAAACAAAAAAATATTTTGTCACTTTATAATCTATCATCTGTATTTTCTTATATCAATATTGTCATTATTTGGAGACATAATTTTGTGATGTAGTAATATGGATATTGTAGGCATTGTACCCACTAGTCAGCTTGTCCCCACAAATGATTGGTTAGCTCCATTTCTAGTAATCAATTACAGCATGAACAGTCTGCCACTTACAGCTAGGTATAATGTGTAGTATCTTGCAATGTATTTTATTTTGATAATTTCCTTTGGTCTTACATTTTAGAAAATTCTAATAACTTCTGGCCTTCTGTAAGAAATCTCTCTCTGCATGCCTCTGTTTCCCTGTTTATCTATCTCTACCTCAGACAGAGTCTCACTAGGTATTATGTAGACCAGGCTGGAGTTGACTAGAACTATGCAGCCCATGCCACCTTTGAAGTCACTGTCTTTCTGTCTCTTGCCAAGTGCTAGAATTATTCTCACCATGCCTGATGAGAATTTCCTACTATTCTTCGTTTCTTTTTTTCCCTAATTATTGCTATTATGTTTTGGTCAACTTTATTGTCTGCACCTCCTGCCTTGTTTGAATGTAACCCCAAAATTTCTATGTTGAAAGCTATTCTTGAATTCATCTGCTATTAGTCTATGCAGATAGGACCTTGTGGGAGGTAATTAGGACTAGATGGGGTTGTCAGGTTGAGGTCCCTTGATGGAATAAGTAGCTGTGTAATAGAGATATTCTGAGTTCACACCCCTACTCTGTCTTGTCTCATGGCATGCCAGACATGTTATGATGCAGGACACCTCTATCAGACACTGGGGTACGCTTCTGGACTTCCAGTTCTGGAATCATAAGCTGAATAGGAATCCACCTGCTAGGGGCTGAAGTTTGAAGCTAAATTTTAATTAAACACCTGAGTCTATGGGGTCATACAAACTACACAGTTCTATGCTTCAGTTTTTTTGATTTTTATTATTATTTATTTCTTTTGATTTTTTTGTAGATTTAGATATTAATAATCTGTCAGATATATACCTGGCAAAGATTTTTTTTTCCATTTTTAGGCTGCCTCGTTGCTCTAGTCAGTTTCTTTTGCTGTGAAAAAAAAATTTTTAATTTCAAAAGGTCTTATTGGATGATATGTGGTCTTACTTCCTGAGTGACTAGAGTGCTATTCAGGAGGTTCTTGCCAATACCAATATGCTAAGTATTTCTCCTACTTTTTCCTCTAGCAGTTTCAGTCTTCTACAATAAGGTCTTTTCTCTCTTTGAAGTCGATCCTTGTGCACGGAGATTTAGTCTCATTCTTCAACATAGAGACCCTGGGTTTTCTTAGCACTATTTGTTTCAGAGGTTGTCCATTCTCCTGTGAATATTTTTGGTAAAACTCAGATGGAGTAACTGCCTGGTTTTATTTCTGGATTCATCTGTTGTATTCTCTTGATCTACATGTCTGTTTTTGTGCCAGTTCCATGATTTTTTTGGTTAGTATAGCTTTGTGATGTGCTTTAAAGTTGGGTCTGGTATGGTGATATTGCTAGTCTTATTTTTATTGCTCAAGATTGCTTTGGTTATCAGGTGTGTTTGTTTGTTTGTTGTGCTTCCAGTTAAATTTTGGTATTTTTTGTATTTCTGTGAAGAATTACATTGGAATTTTTTTTATTATTAATAAGTAGAAACTCTGTATGTACAAGTCAAATGTTGTTTACCACCATTTCTTCCTCCCTGCCCCCATCCACCAAGGGCCCACCTCAGTAGGATTTCCAGACATCACATTTGTTAATTGCTTTTGGCAAGTTAGCTTTTTTTTCACAACATTGATTCTTCCAACCCATGAACACGGGTTGTCTTTCCTAGTGTCTTTTTCAGTTTTGCTCTTGAGTGTTTTAAACTTTTCATTGTAGGGTTCTTTCACTTACTTATTTGGGTTTAATCTTAGGTATTATTTTGAGGCAATTACGAATGGGATTTTTCCCTGACTTCATCCTCAGCAAGTTTGTTATTGACATATAGGAAGACCACTTATTTCTGTGTGATAATTTTGCATCCTGTTACTTGGCTGAAAGTGTTTATCAGTTCTAACAGTTTTCTAGTAGAGTCATTAAGTTCTCTTATGTATAAAATCATGCCTTCTGCAAATAAAGAGAATTTGACTTCTTCCATTCCAGTTTATATCTTTCGTTTCTGTCTTTTGTCTTTTAGCCTTAACCAAGACTTCCAATAATGTATAAGAGTGGAGAAAATGGGCACCTTTGTTTCATTCTTGAATTAAATGGAAATGCTTCAAGTTTTTTTTTTCCCATTTAGAATAATGTTGGCTATAGGCTTATCATTGGTAGCATTTATTATATTGAGGTATGTTCCTTTTATTCCCAGTTTCTTCAGGACCTTCATATGAAAGGATGTTGGGTTTTATCAAACGCCTTTTTGCATCTATTGAAATGATAATGTGACTTTTGTTTTGAGTCCACTTACTATGTGTATTAAATTTACCCATCTGCATATGTGAAACTACCCCTCATCTTGGGAATAAGATCAGTTTGATCTGGGTTAATGATCTTTTTATGTGTTTCTACATTCTGTTTGCCATTATCTTGTGAGATTTTTTTCATCTATATTCATGAGGGAGTTTATCTATAATTTTCTATTCTTGTCATGTTCTTATCTGGTTTTGGTATCAGGGTAATACTGACTTGATAAAAGGAGTTTAATACTGTCTCTTATGTTGGAAATGAACCTAGGGCCTGAGAATGACCACACAATCCAAAGTATATTGGCAAGGCAATGGTTATTTCTGCAGAAGGTTACACAGCTCTTTTCTCTTACGAATTCAGGCAAGCAAGTACACTGTCAGACAATCCACTTGGGTATTACTCTATGAGTCAGAGTATTCAAAATCTTCAAAGCTTCAAAATTTCACATGAATGGCTAAAATATAAAAACAATGCAGTTTCTAGGGGAAACCTAAAATTGGAGAATTTAGAGACTTTTTGCCAGACACAGAAATAGAAGCTTTGCTTTCAAGGATTTTTGAAACTCTGCTTATCTCAAGGACTGCTGATTCTTTTGTCTTAAGAATGCCTGACCATGCTAGGTATGGAGGCACACACCTTTAATCCTGATGCTAGGTAGGAGGATCGATGTGAATTCAAGGCTAGCCCGAGACTACATAGTGAATTCCAGGTCAGCCAGGGTAAGTGAGAGCCCCTACTTCAAAAGAAAAAAAAAGACTAATCAGGAGGGGGACTTCTTATAGAATGGCTTTCTCCCAAAATTGAATTTATCTAACTTTTTAACTTTTAGACAGAAAATATATCATGTCTATCATATTCCTCACAGTTTCCACCTTTTTTATTATGCATCATTAATCTTTTCTTCAAATTTGTCTAGTAATTTTGAATTGTAGCCCCAGAGAACTCTGATAATATTTTCATAGGGCAATGGGATAGGCTTAGTTATAGCTATTTCTATTAATTTTTGGATCAGTCCTAAGACACATGGAATTATGTAGCATTTAGCTGTGGTCATACCTCTTAAAGCTATAATAACAGAGGTTAGGGCTGAGGTCATTATGAACTATTATTTCATCAGGAGTTGAATTTGAGGAACTAAAATATAATGTTGGTTCCCAGCATTACACAGATCCCTCTTCCTTCTTGACTAGCTTCATATCTAGGCTAATCTGTACACTCATCCCCTCCTACTGGAAGCATCTAATTAGTCTGTTTTATATATAGTAGCATTCCTAGGATAATTAACAAGCCTTTGCAGTTTGCAGTTTATCCAATATATATTTGGATATATATATATATATATATATATATATATATATATATATATATATATATATATGATATATTATTAATAAGCCTTTACAGATATGCAGTTTATCCAATACATATTTTCATTAATGGTTGACCACCAAAATAGAACTGATTCAAAACCTACAGCTATTTAGTTTTTTTAAAAAATATTTTATTTATTCATTTTCAAGCAGGGAGATACAGAGAGAGAGAGAGAGAGAGAGAGAGAGAGAGAGAGAGCGCACCAGGGCCACCACCTTGTGGGTCTGACTTATGTGGGTCCTGGGGAATTGAACTCGGGGCCTTAGGCACTGGAGGCAAGTGCCTTAACCACTGAGACATCTCTCCATCCCTAGTTTTGACTTTAAATATATCAGTTGCCCCCCCCACTCTGATAGCATTTGCACAGTTATGAGGATCAAATGCCCCGATGGAGTTGCAAGTTCTCTTTTTCTGTGAGATAACTCAGAACAGGCTGATGATGTTCAATAATGAAGCAATGTCTAATGGGACCAAAGCACAAATTCCATTCCAATTGACTGGAAAGGTCTCAAGTAATTGGCTACCAGACATTTGTTTTGGCAAGGCTGGTGAGGTTTCACATTTACTCAATATGGTGGCTTTGGTCACATCTAGACACATTTTCCAAGAAATCCACATATTACTCTCACCTTGCTTGGTGGTTCTAGGTAAGGGAATACAGATAGTTCAAGGGAATCTTTGTTTTAGTCCCTTAGTAGCTGGGAAGAGAAAGGACATAGACATACAAGACTGATTTCCTCAAATTCTTTCATACTGAAAGATGAGGATCATTCGTTCCACCCCAAGGGTATCTGATGGTCCATCCAAGCAGAAATGGGACCACTTGTGTCTTTGACCTTTTTTCCACATTTGTAACAGCCCCTCTTATTTAATGAGCTGACAGAATATTTAAGTCATTCCAACCATGCATTTATTTTGTTCTGTTTTATTTTGTTTTGTTTTATTTTTGTAGCCATTTTCAACCTAAATAGTTTGCCTTAAATCTTTATCAAGTCCACTTTTGTCTTTAGGTCTTTCTAAGTCAGGAGGAACTAGGTTCTGAGACTAACTCTCCAGAGAAGTGTCCCCAGGGCTTCAAATTTGATATTTCTCCTCTTACATATTAACTCTTAGCCCATAAATTTTAGGATGAATAGTACTTGGTCACTTGGTCTAACTCTCAAAGTTTATTACTAGGAATTGAGGGTTTTATATCAGAGGTCTTGACAGAGCCTTGAGTCTTCCTTCCTTGTCTTGGAGGATCTGAAGAGAGCTGTCCTCCTTGACGTAAGGCAGGCTACCATACATCATTGAAGCCAGGGCATGAAGGGGAGGATTGGTGCACTCTATATGGAGAAAACTCAGGACATATCTGTTTCATTCATTCCTGAGAGCTGTCTGTGTCCCTTTAAGTTTCTGCGGGATAATACCAGATATGCAACAAATTGAACAGTTAGGAGAGAAACTGTCTTATGTACATTAATCACCAAGTCTCTTGTAATTTGATCCCATACCAAGCAAATGAACAGTTTTCTTAACATTTTGACCAGTCCTTGGTTTAAAATGCCAAGACAAAGAATCAGTTTATGAAGACAGAATATAAGAATTATAAAAATAAAAAGGAGAATAGCAAATATTACAACAAAATATGCCACAAAACTAAGGGGCAGCATTAAGATTATGCATGGAGGGGAAGTCTCTTCTGGAGTCTTAACTTCAGAGGTTCTTCGTAAATCCCACTGGCCTGCTTTCTCCTATAGAGGAGTTTCTTTCACCAATTATTTCATCCATTTGTAAATTAAGCCCACAATTCACTGCTGTTTGCATGGTGGTCTCATTGGTTAATAACACAAATAAGGATCCCTCCCTCGCTGCTCGTTCTAATTTGTTTTCCTTCCAGCAGCACTTCTTGTCTGGTGATGATTGTCAGGAAATAACAGTGGAGGGATCCGGGCTAGGAGATCATTGATTTTGACTCAGTAATTGGAAATTGATCCCCTCAACATGACTTTATATTAAAGAAGCACTGGTTATCATAACAATGGAAGTATTTTTGTGTTTCTCTAAGAACAACTCACATTGAATTAAACCAGATAATTTATTTTTATGAAACTTAAATGATAAAATCAGTAATGAAGGCTTGACAGAATTTGTATCCTTTAGTTTTTATTTCTATCTTTGTATAAGACAGAAAATTAATTAATTACTCTTCTCAGATTTCTCAGGTCATGAGCAGATTGATATCAGTGAACTGAATTTTAACTTTGACACGATGAAACCTGGTGTCATAAATTTATCAATTTATTTTTTAAAAAAAATTAAATCTAGGGGGCTGCTGAGACGACTTAGTAATTAAAAGCACTTATTTCCAAAGCTTTCTAGACTGGGTTCAAATCCCTTTCTACAGGGCTGGAGAGACCGCTCAGCGGTTAAGGCACTTGCCTCCAGTGCCTAAGGCCCCGGGTTCAAATCCCCAGGTCACACATAGGCCAGACCCACAAGGTGGTGGACCTGGTTCTTTCTCTCTCTCTTTCTCTCTGCTTGAAAATGAATAAATAAAATATTTAAAAAAAAAAACAAATCCCTTTCTACACATAAAGTTGGATAGGAACTCATTTTCAGGGGCAAAGGACCCTAGCACACACACATAAGTAAATAAATCAAAACTTTTAAAATATATTTATGGTATTATGTACCAAATTAAGATTACCTTTTCCAGCCTATTATAAGCTTTAGGAAAACCTGATTGTCACTTGCATTTTAAAAGGGCCCTTTCACTCATTTTAAAAGAACTTGTTTCACAAAAGTTTGAGAACTACATTCTAGCAAGAGATTAACAGCTGAACTGACCTTGTATAGCTAGTGAATGAAAACTCTGTATAGAGCCAAATGCCTCAATATGTTAACCCTGGAACTGTAGACTTGAACATAAAATGCATTTATTTTCTTGAAGAACTAGGAGAGATGGCAAACACCTTTCAGGATAGTCTTACAGGGCCCAACTTTAATTTCAGAAAGAAGATGAGTTGTCTAACTTGGAAAGATATTTGGGTGGGGCCCCAGTAGGACTGCATAGGTGATTTGTTAGAAGTACTCCCTCCCCTCCTCTTAACAAGGTTGGCAGCCATCACAGGATGGTTCCACAGAGGGAACATGAAGAACTAAATTCTCTAGAAAAGGGCCCAATTCTATGTGGTTCTGATTTGTTTCCCCCTCCTTGAAAAGACAGGGATCTTCAGCAGAGCAAAAACAACTTCAGGACTTATATGGAAGAATCCTGTGGGAAGACTTTCTAGTTCCAGATGTTGTGTTTTGTTCCCATAAAAATTATCCCATTTCTGATGAGAACAGTATCTTCTTCCCTTCACTTCTGAGGAGGTAGGAAGAATGAGTGAGAGAGAGAGAAAGAGAGAAAGAGAGAGAGAGAGAGAGAGAGAGAGAGAGAGAGAGAGAGATCTGCCTAGGAATTCATTTGTGGCTGAGTGTCTTTCTTGGTTGAATTGTCTTGTGGAAACACTTGGTGATCAAATTCCTTTCTCTCTGCGTCTTCCCAGGTAGAATGGGTCAGAGCCTGACCACATTGAGTTGGTGGCTTTAGCAGCTTCCTGTTACCATCTAGAGTTTGGGTTCTTCTTAATTAAAGAACTAAAAGAACAAAGAGACCAGTTTCTTTGAATCATCCTCTCCTCCTACCCCTGTCACCTTTTCCTAGTCTTCTTTCGGTTGATCTGAAGGTTGGCCATAACTCAGCAGCACAGATGGACTGGTATCTGACCTTTGTTTTCTGGTAGAGGAGAGAGCTGTCTTTATTTGGGGTTACTTAACTTACATCTAGAAAGCTTACATAATAGACACTCATATCAGTTGCTATCTTATAATTTATAAGCCAGCCAAACAATGCAGAAGATAAAGTTTAAGAGTTTCTTTAGGCATCTCCAGAAAGAGACTGAGTCCAGCCTTTTTAGGCCTTTATATTTCTATACCCACATGTTTTAAAAATCCTTATCACTATTTCAACTCTTTTTTTCCATATCTCATACCCATTTACAACTCACTGAGAAATTTACAACATGCTTAAACTATCCAGTTTCATAATCATGAATCTTACTTTTTTCAGTTTGGGACCATTTTACCTCAGGACAAAAAAAAAAAACACCACTTTTTTTTAAATAAGAAAAACATAATGAAGTTATAACATGATGGGTTTCTAAATAGTGCTTGCCTTGTATCATAGCTAGGGTGCCTGTAATTGTCCTACCTGGCATGTCAGTATCCCATACTCAGTATTTAATGGGAAAGTTTATGAGACTTGAATCATTTATCATGTTTTTAAAGCCTAGTCTTCTATGTGATGTATCATTACCAATTATTTAATTTTGTGGCTATACTTTCCTGCTAAATGTTTATGCCCATGTAAGAAGCATAGCTTTAACTATCTAGTTTTTAATATCAAGGTCACTTTAGGCTCCTTAGGAGTGACTTTTTTGGAGTTGGGAAGAAAGCAATAGTTCCTTTAGTTGTGTTCTACCAGGGATAGGTCAAGGTCTTGCTGGCCATTTGGCTTCCCTTGGAAGCATTGAGTACATGTTACTTTGTAATAACTCTCCTCTTGTAGAATGCACGTGTGTAAGAGTCCATTTCAACCTTTGTGTCTCCATGGCTTCCCTTATCAAGAGAAAAGGTGCCTCACAGTTACTGAAGGATCCTTTGAGAGATGTCACATCATCTCCTGTGACCTGGTTGACCTTGAGGTAGGAACCTTATTGGCTGTCCTTTCAGCCCCTATATCCTAATTGACTTTGGCCTTCAAATATGGTTGTTGAATACCCAAAAGATCATTTACATCAATCTTGAGAAAAAGTTTGAACATAGGGCACAACTGATTGCTTTTTGCTGTAAGCAGATCCGCTAAAGAATCATAGTAAGGCTGGAATTGTCAGTTATTAGTTATTGTGTCCAGTATCCAACTCAACTTTTATTTTGCCAAGTCAACCTCTCTTTAAGGCTTTGGAATCAAATTTGTCCCAATGATGGAGAATACATCTGAGAGACAAGTCACAAGTCTAAGGGGAATATCAATTGAGAACCCCAGTGCTAAGAGTTACTTTAGTTTACTGGGAGTAACTTTTCTGACTGGCAGGACTTAGGATTCAGTTTCCTGGGAATAGGCAGCAGAATGGAGTAATTTGGATGGCAAAAACCAAAGCATAAAAAAACTACTGAGAACTAAGGCAGCATGCTCAACCCAATTCCAGAGTTATCTTACTCAGGAAAGACCTAGAAAATAACTTTATTTTAATGAAAATACAGAAAGCTCTATTTGATACACATAAAACATGCATATTTCATTCTATCCATTACAAGTATAGGCAATACATGTCAATAGTCCTTCAGACAATGTTTTTTAATCAAAAAATTTAAGCACATTTAAAGATATATGTCTCATTATAACAAGCACCTGAATATTGTTTTTGTTAAAAGTAATATTTACTTTTTCTTTGGGCACATAAGGCAAACAAAGCAGGATAAAGTGCTGGTATCTTTGCTTTAATTTTTTGTTGTTGTTGTTGTTATTTTTGCTGTCAATCTGCTTACCTCTGTAGGTGGCATGCTGCTTACTTAAGAAAAGCTGAAATAAAAACCGAGTCATTGTCTCAATCTTTGGATTCTAGGAATAGGAGAGTCTAGAGGACAACCTCCCAGATGAGAGTCAGGCTGCACCTCACAGAGAGCCAGTTTACTCTTGCAAGCAATAGGGACTCCTTGGACCGTCTTGGGAAATCAGGATTGAGAGAATGACCAACCAAAAAGAAATATTGATTAAGACTGTTCATTGTATATATCTTTTGTTTTCTGTTTTAAAATTTTAGTTAATTAATTAAAAGGAATTTGGAGAAACCTAACAGGTTTAATTTATATGATTATTAACTTATAATGCAATTTAATACCATGTAAACAATATAAAACAGATGTACATGTAGACAATGTCATATGTAAAGATAGATTTTAAAATATCAAAAATGTTGATTTGTTACCCATGACTGTTTAAAATAAAATGGAATTAATAAAACATTTTAAAAATCTGTTTTGGAAGGAAGTAATTATCAAAATTTAAGTCTCCAATGTTAAATTTTATAACTCAATGAAACTTTGGTCTCATGATCTAAATGAATACTGTTCTATATAAACAAATATCTTTTCAAAGTTTTACGAAGCATTTATTTGACCCACAGATACTATTTTAATAGGTTTTAAGAAGCATATACAAATTTATGGGTATTTACTTACTAAGCTTTTCATATATCTGACAGTTGCATAAACCTCCATTCACACATCTTAAGCTGGCATACCAAGAACTAAAAAAATGAACATTAAAAAATAATGGTGTGAAAAATCAATGTGACCACAAAATTTGTTTTAACATAGAATGACATACAATCACATTTACAAACAGACATGACACAATTACATTAACCAGGTACAAATATTTTACTTCTATTTATCTTTGCAGGGAACAAGGTTAATATATAAGGGATCTGTTATGCTGTCCTTTGTTTTTATTTTCCTTGTCGGTCTGTTTTTGGTTGCCTTCAGTTCTATAGGGTTCTTATGATAAGGGTTGCTTAATTTCTCTGGATCCAGCAAGGGAAAATCAAGATAGGAGACCAATTTATATATGTCTTGTTATTATGCATTGCTCATCCAGTGATGTTATGGGGACTGTTTTTAATGAACTAAAGCTGATCATTATGTGCATAGGTCTTTAAAAGCACTGGGTATCTTGCTGAACCAGGTCAGGATGAAGGTCCTGGTCCCAGGATGATTGGCTAATGAAATGTTGGCCCTCAGAAGCTTATTCTTCTGGGGATTAAGGAATCCAGGTTGGCTAATTTCCTGAAAGCCTCAACCTGTTGAAAAATAGGACATAACTTCCCTTCCCTGAAATACCTCTCTGATCTTGTCATACATAACAGGCTTTTGTTGCTATGTTTCTTTCCTGCCATAAGGACTTCTATCCATATTCTGTGCCTATGGGACCCTGCTGAGGTGTTACAGTTCCAGTCAGTGGGTTATTGACCCGGGAGGACCTGTGCATTGAGCTGATGTGCCTCAGGACTTTGAATAGTGTGTCTACATGCTCTAGCTTCCTCCCAGAGACTCCCCTCACACACCCCCAAGATCAAAGCAAGTAGCCAATACTAAATATAGATCTTTTCATGTAAGCTCACAAGCTGTTACTGACCAGGCAGGAGGAGTCCATAGAGAAGCTTCCAAGCGTCTCTTGCATTGCTAGAGGTCTGTGATTGAAAAAGAGGCACATGGACTTGAATCCTGAATTCTTGCACTTCTCTTAAGGGACAGAGCTATAGGCAAAGTTAGTTGATAGAAGGCTCCACTTCTTGTGTCCTTTAGGGTTGGGTTCCCTTTTCTGTGGCAACCTGGGATTTTCAGGAGAATGTGGAGGTAGGGTAGAATTCTGTGGAGTGGGGTGAGATACTTCATATGTGCTCTGTTGCCCACTGTAACCCATTTGAAAAGCATAATTTGAACACATAAAGAAAGATGTCATGTAACGTATCAAAGGTCTTTTTTCCCCTTTGCATGGCCCCTTTTATGATAGGGTCATGAAGGCCTGAACATCAGGCACTTTGGATCATTTCTATTGATTTCTGGAAAATAGGTCTAGCTGTATGATGGTTTAGTTTAAGCTTCCATCCTTTGATACAAGTTTCCTCATCACCCAGAGTGTATTGAGGTCAAATAGTGTTACAGTAGAATATTAACTTCCGTGTTTTAGGTTATCATGATCAAACTTATTCCAACTCTTGAGGAAACATCGTAGTAGGGAGTCTAAAGTAACTAAAGGCAATTTTCCCACTGTGATTCTAAGGAGAAAGAGACAAGAATGATTCCTTTACCAACTCTGAGTGTGGAGACAAGACTGGTTACCTGTCTGTCTTTCTACTCTGCTTCCTATCCAAGCATCCTTAGTCTAGTCTGGTGTAGATAGCCACAGTAGAATCAGACACACTGGCTTGTGTTACACATTCTTCTCTCTCTCTCTCTCTCTCTCTCTCTCTCTCTCTCTCTCTCTCTCTCTCTCTCTCTCTCTCTCTCTCTTTCTCTCTCTTTCTCCCTCTCCCTCTCCCTCTATCTCTCTCTTTCTCTCTCTCTCTCCTCTTTTTCTCTGGATTAAGTCCCAAATTATTGAATGCAAGTCCATGCTATGATCATCTCTGAGGTATTTCTTTTACCCTGATGGAATAAGCTCTCTTCCCTAAGAAGCTCAACAAATGAAGAAAGGAAAAGGAAAACACAAAGCCTAAAAATTATTAGGCTGTTAGGTTCTGAGAAGAGATTCACTTGTATGCATGGCTTTGACCTTTTTATTTTAATTGACATTCAGATTAAAGTATAAATGGGTGTTTTTTTTCCTTCACAACTAATATTTAAGGAATGTTCTTTAAAACATATAAAGGATTATCTTTATAACTTTAGGCTTTGCATTTTCCTTATCATTTAAATTGTTCTGTATGTTACAAAGTTCATAAATTAATCCTTCACTGTCAAAAAGTGGCTACTTTATTTGCCATTTAAATAACTTTTTATATCTTTAAAATATTTTAAAATAATTAATGTTTTGAGACTAGGGTCTCCTTACTCTGTCTCACAAGTGCTGGACTTACAAGTGTATGAGCCCAATAATAACTGGAATAATACAAATGGTAATGATAAGCTCTGATGTCTGCTGAGTGCTACTGTGCCTCAGACTGCATTCTCGGCCATGAGGTATCTGACACATTGCCCTGTTTTGATGCTTTCTTGAGACAGACACTGATATTCTGAAGCTTCACCTTGCAAGTAAGGCAACCTCAGAGTAAAGGTGGTGAGTTACTCTGAAGATATGGTCCTTATTTGACTCTAGTTCTTGGGTTTAACCAGTGCACTTAACTTTGTTATCTCAAGTTTCCCTCTGGATTCAGCTTCTATTTCTCCTTTGAACATTTCATTTTCACAAGTTATTTCTCACAGCTTTGGTTTACAGTTGATTCATTAACATGATGTACAGTGTAGTTATACAGAGAGTGTTTACTGTCACCACGCCTCCTGGCAGGGGTGACCACTGTGATGAGTACTGATGTGTGGTACTCATCGTCCGTGAGCACAATTGTCCAGAGTGTGGACTTGAGATGAGTGAATTTCAACTCCTGGGCCATGGCTTCTGTGAGTTATACAATCCATGCTGTAATGAGGATGGTTCTAACTATGGCATTTAATCCTATTTGCTCTCCTTTGAGTCAGTGTGTTAATAGGTGTATCCAGGCATTTTTTAAGTTACTAATTTTGGTCACAACTGTGTGATGACACCTGAGCTGTGTGTGAGTGAAACCTAATGTCTGTAAATGTCATTTGGATAGTTGCCTCATGTGATTAGGCTCCACAAGTCATGTTCTGGGTCATGCAGTATCCTGAATTTCACTCAGAAGCTGACTGCTTTATCATTCATAGCACAGTGGTCCAGTATGTGCAAAAATGATCACATAAAATTTTACCAAATATTTTACTAAAATTTTGGGGTGACATCTCCATCACCCTTCCAATCCTCTGCTGAGTAAGAAAACAAAAATTGAAAACCGAACAGTCAATGCTGTGACTTTTAGGTTCTGTTTCCTCTACTAGATGCTTGAAACTCTCTGCTCAGATTATTTTGTAGTTTTGGCCAATAGTGATGTTAGATTTGTTGGGTTATAAAACTTATTGCAAATTGTTGTCTTGTAAGATTCAGTATGCTATTCTCCAAAATATGGAAAATATGGAGAATATTTTTCCCAAATATTATTCCCCAAAATATGGAAATTTAGGAAATAGCAGGAATTAGGAGGATCACTCTCTCACTTCCAGTTGTCATGCCTGAAGAAAGATAGAAAGGAATTCTCTCATCTTCCTCACTGGTTCTAAGACTCTCATTCTGCATGTTGTCTTCTCTATAACAGAAAAAAGGGCAAAGACACAGATGCATGCATGGGAATATGCACAGACTTAAGCTCTTCCTAGTCGGCCACGCCTTTGTCCTATAGAACTTCCACAGAGCTGTCTACTCTTCACCCTGCTGAGGCATATAAATGCCCAGTTTTCCTCTTTTTTTGGTCTTCCTTTTACTCATAAATCTTACACTACATCCATTTTTATGTTTATTTTACTAATCATTCTTATGTCACAGGGATGTCAGCCATGATCCTTGCACCAACCATGGAGGTGATACTGCTTTATCACAACTGCAAACTACGTCTTTTAAGTGTGGCTTCCCCAGTTTCTATAGTGTATTAGTGCCTTAAAAACTAAGACTTTGTTTTTTAATCTCAGTGCTTATGTAGGTGAGCTGTCTTGTTACTGGTGTTGTCACAGTTAAAGCCTGGACCCTGGCATTCCTAACAAGCTATGCTTGGCCACCTGTCCTCAAGAAGCCAATTAAATAGTGAAGTAATGAAGACAATCACAAGAAGTGAGGTTAATTCAGTAAGGTCACATTGGGAAGAGGAATAAAGAGGTCCAGTAACCCCTTAAGCCCATCTTTGTGATTCTCACATGAGGTTTGGGTTTCAAATGAAGTCAAGAGGAATTCACGACTAAGCAATACTGATAAGTTATGGTATCACTCATTATTGTCTGGGCTCCAGGCTTTCCTGCAAGGTGGTCAGTCAGACAACCTGTGCGAAATCTCTTCCCTGGAAAAATTTCTTCCTCTGTCTGGCTCCAGGCTTTAGACTTTCCCTTTTCTTATGCAAGAGATTCCTTAGGAAATTCCATTTCTGAGGGGAGCATTGTTTCAATAATTTAGTGACTGAAGGAGGGGCATAAATGCCTCTTTACGGTAACTGCCAGACCAGTTACAGTTTGTGTTTAGCTTAGGTTCGAAGGGTACTCAATGAAGGCAGGATGGCTATGCTCTCCCAGAAGTATCACCCAGGAAAGACTTCCTGGTGTGGAATTTTAGGATGGAGGTTCTCGGCTTCTTGCCACAAGTCAGTGGGAGGGCATCTACAGTTCTCTGAGACACTACAGTCCTTGGGTACATGTACTTCCTCATCACATGAGCTTTCTCAACATGAGAATTTACAGAGCATGTCACCAGCATGCAAGCAACTTACCTAGTGTAAGAGAATACTAAGAGTGACATTCCACCACCTTCCTTGTTGAAGTGGTTAGAGTGGGTCTTCCTTTCAAACTTAGCAGGAGAGGTCTGAACAGAAGCATGGGTACAAAAAGGAGGAGCTTAGGGCTACCTTTGATTTGGCTTATGACATATAATCTTTAAACAACCAAATTCATCATTGCTGTTGAATTCTAGGGAATATCACACTGGAAAAACAATTGGGGTTTTCCATAGGAATCCTACTATTAGTGTTTACTATGCTTTTATTTGGCAAGTCTCTATGTGAACTGAAAAAGCTAACTGTGAACAGATCAATTGCTCATTTCTTCTGTCATGTCTTGTCTTTATTAATTATTACTATTTATTGTGGTAGTTAATTTTCCTCCATCTAGCCCCTATGTGGGCTACATGGCTGAGCTTGGTTGGCATCTGAGTTTTTGTAACCATCTTTGTCTCTTCCTCAGGGATGCCTACGCTCTTTATCTGCTTTCAGAGCTTGCAGGTTCTGGCCACAATTAGTGCCATTGATTGTAAGGAAGGTTGTACTATTTTATTTTTGGCCACTGAAAAGCAATGTCCAATTCCTGGTGGCCTTATGTTTGCCAACCGGCATATTCAGACTGTTTCCAGTATCTAGGCTGCTGGTTGTCACTGCAACAAATGTGTGACTACTCCAGAAGGAACATGTGCTTGCGATTAAAAGGTTGTCTTCTAGGAAACACAAATCTGTAACTTTTTTGAAAGTGTCTTTCATAGTGTAGATACCACGGTCAAAGGCTGCTGAAGATTATAGGTTTCCTGTCATAAAAATGCCAGTTATCTCCAGTTGTCAGTACCTCTGGGAGGTTCAGCTCACTCTTAAAATTGTCTCTTACTAAAGCTTATTTCACAATTAGTTGGCCTTATATAACAAGTAAGTAACCTGATGACATCCATAGCCTGGAATTCTGAGAATACTGCCCTGAAGAAGCAATATTATTTAATTTTGGATTGCATTTTTATTTTATATGGTTCTCTAGCTCACAAAATTCTTTCATGCACCCAATGGGTGGCAGTCACACAGAGTGCCCTCTGGCCCAGGTGCACTGCAAACATCTAATAGCTAACTACTAAGGAGGAGTCAATGGAGAGTGCTCAGCATCTCCAGGGAGCCAGAAACATAAAGCCTGGCCCAGCTTTCCTTTGGTGATTGACATACATCTTTATTCTATACACTCTATTTTCCCTGGAGCAGCTGGTACCTAAGTCATCCAGTCAATAGTCATAGACTCACTACTGAGAGAGACTGCAAGGCTGTGTCTTGAATGTTACAAAGGATGAGTTTTATGATAGCGGATGGTCTGCTTGGTCAGACCACCACAGAACACTCCTCTAGTGAGTAAGTACTCCACCATGGACTGTTCTAAGTTCTTTATGTACTTGGAAAGGTACCCAGCTCATCCTAGGTCACAAAACCAGAAAATACCTAAGATTTGACTCCATTTCAATATTATCTGTAGCCTTCAAATGTACAGGACATAAAAACTGCTTTGGCTACATAGTATGTAAAAAGCCTGATGGGCCAATCACTAAGTGATTCTTGCATATTACTCAGTATGATTATCAGAATAACCTTGTATAACGAGACCTTATTGTCATCTTCTTTTGTAGATGAAGTAACTGAAGTTCAGACAGGTGATGCAACTTGTTCTTTGCTCCATAAGCAGCTTCAAATCCAGCATCTTCATGTTTACTAACATCCCATAATGTACTCAGTATGTTCAGGAATATATTCATCCACATAACTCTTCACTGTGCTCAGTCAAAGGAAAGCAACAAAAAGACAAAACCAAAGCAGGATCATTTAAGAGAAATTTTTTCCTCTACTGTGTAGAAAAACAGCGTGACACATCATGCTCCTGTATTATCTAGATGTCTGGTCCTGCTTCATATCCTCCAGAAAGTCAGTATCAGTGTTATCAATAGGCCTTTGTAATAAAAGGACTATTTAGCACTGAACCACAGGCTGTAGCATAGGATGTAAGTGAATGATTTTGCTTGAAGCTTGGTGACTCAGTAAGAAATCGTCTACATGTAGCTGGCTTTGTTGGCTTTACCATTTAACTCATTTTGGTGCTTAGCAAAGAGGCTCTGTTTAGCCCATTAATGAAGTTAGGATTCTAGTTAGGAGTTAGGAAAAGGATTCAGGAATGTGATGCAGTTCTAGTGCTAAATGGGTCCCTGTACAGTGAGATAGATGTGTGTGGTAGGGTGTGGTGCTCAGTGCTGCTCTTTCCCCTCTCCTTCCAACTTGCTCCTGAGCCACTTCTCACCTCAACATGTGAACTTTCTTCGCCCAGGACTGTGGTATATCCCCTTTTTCTGTTTTTATTTCCAGTGAAGCTTCTTGAGGGCTGGAGTATGCTGATGGATAAAAATAACAGAATTTTGTGAGAAACCTGTTTATTTTGGTGGTTTATATGATTATGGTATAAATGTTTATATTACTTTCATTCCCCACCCTCAAATTTATATGCTGATACCTAACCCCTAAGTATCAAGAAGCCTTTGGGAAGGGATTGAGTCATGACATTTGAGCCTCTAAGGATGGAATCAATGCCTTTATAAAATAAGCAGAATGAATATTATTCTATCATTGTGCCACATTAGCACCCAGAAGGCACCATTCTCCAGGGCAAAACCCTAATGAGAAACTAAGGTACCTTGACCTTGGACTTTCCCAACTCCAGAATTATGAACATTACATTTCTCTTATTTGTAAATTATAGCATCCTGAATGAACTAAGGAGAGACATCTTGACACATTCTGTTTGACATATACTACAAGGAAACAATGGATATTTATTAAGCACCAGCCAAGTGGAGGCTTAGATGGTAATTTCAGCAGGTAAAATAAGAATGACTCATGTTTAACCCCTGTATTCAGATGTTTAGTGTTTAATTGAGGTGAAATGCATCTGTAAAAGTAACAGATTTTGAAGCTGCATATGACTGGACTCAAAGGAATAGGGACAGGGAAAACAGAAAGCTGCATATTGAAGTTTGAATCTGAAATGTTCCTCAAAGTCCCATGTGTTGAAGGGTTGGCCCCAGTCAGTTGTACCCTTGGGAAGTGGTAGAGCCTTTAAGAGATAGGTCTTGTAGAAGGAAGTTAGATAAGTGAGTGTATGTTTGTGAAAGAGGTATTGGGATCCTGGTCCTCAGTTTCCTTTCTTATTCCTGGTAGTCATATAGCAAGCAGCTTCCTTCATCACATGTTTCAGCCATCATGTACTAACCTGACACAGGTCTAAAAGCAACTGGGGTCAAATGTCCATGGCCTGAAGCTTAGAAAATGGTGATCCAAAATAAACCTGTTCTTTCTTTAAAAGCTGATATTTATGGTATTTCATTATGGAAACAGAAATCTAGCACATTGAAGTCATTTTGTGTTATCTGAGGCCCCAGACTCACTGAAGGCATTAGAAAAAGTGCCCTTTGAAGCCATTCTGGGGTCTGTCCATCCATTCTTTTATCTATCCATCCATCTACCCACCCACCATCAGAGATTGCTGAACACAGTTTAGCAAGCTCCTTCTAAGCTGATGATAAAATCTGCTTCAAAGCGTGTTTTGTTGGATGGATTATAGTGTAGAATGATGGAGGTGGGCATGTGCGCCATTGGGAGAATTCTAGTGAGGTAGCCAGCATTCAGCAGTTCAGCTCACATGAGAGCATGATAGAATTGTTTCCATTTCTATCTTTTAGATTTAGAGTTCATTCTTTCTTTTTAAAACTCCTTAAACTTTTTGAGTTGTAAACTTTACTGTATAAACATATTATCTATTGGTCATATTCCCATTGGGTAATTATACTCTATGTTTCCTCTCCCACATCCCAATTCTGCTGAGTACCCTCCTCATTGGGGCTTTTGGTAGTCACTGTGGGTCCATTAATGCACAAATCAGTCTCTTGGGTGGGGGAGCAATGCTTCCCTTGCACCCTGTGGCTCTTACAATCTTCCTGCTCCCTCTTCTGAAACATCCTCTGAACCTCGGAAAGTTATGTTTTCTTTAGTATTATACTCTCAGCAGCCTCTAATTTTATGCTTTGATGAGTTTTGAATCTCCTCCATGTCGACTGTCATCTCCTCAGGTAGCAGTGAGAGTAGCACTTGTGTTTAATCTGCTATTTTCTCTGTCATGTCTCCTGGGCCCTGGGAGATGTGAAGGAGATGACTCATCTTGTGCTAGGCAGACAGCTTTCTTCTCTTGTCATACTGATGGATTTTGGGTTTTCCCAGTATTTGCTGCCATCTTTAAAAACAGATTCTCCAACCAAGAGTGAGAGTAGCATGGCTAAAGGAGGAAATCAGAATCATTTAGCAGATGTTATGATGTGCAAAGCTTCCCATCTCAGTCAAGGAATGGTGGAAGCTTCCCTCTAGAGCCTATGGTCTTTTTAGCCATAGACTTCTGACTTCGTTCTGAGCATCATTGGAAACCTCCCACTGATAGGACCTCATCCAATCAGAGAGCAGTTGATTATCATCCCTCTTTCCCATGTGTCACTATTGCACAGATGTGTACATCTTGCTCGGCAGGATGATTTCATAGTTTGCAGGATTTCCTGCTTATTCACACTGTTAGTGTCCATTATCCCCAGCTGCTCACATAGCACTTTCTAGTACTATGGGGCTATTCAGCTTCGAAAATCAATATAGATGTTCCTCAAAAATATAAAAATAAACCTGCCATTTGACCCAGCTATATCACTCCAGGGCATATATCCTAAACACTCTACTATAGAGACACTTGCTCAGCCATGCTTGTTTCACTATTCAAAATAGCTAGGAATTAGAATCAGTCCAGAAGTTCATCAATTAATAAGTAGATAATGAAGATGTCACACACACACACACACACACACACACACACACACACACACAATGGAATTCTACTCATTGGTAAGGAAAAGTTAAATAATGAAAATTTTAAGAAAATGGATGGATTTGGAAAAGGCTCACACAGGCTTAGACAAACACTACATGTTCTCTCTCATCACAGCTTGACTTGTTTGTAAGTTGTAGTAAGTGTCAGTAGTATTAGGAAGAAAATAGAATGAGTCTAAGAGAAAGGGGAAACAGGGAGGGTCGAGAGGAGAGATTTGATAGGCAAGAGGGGGTCAAAACACAGTGTGGGGAGCTGGAGAGATTGATGGTGGGAGAGAGGAATATACAAAACTAATGGCGGCATTAATAAGCACCACAGAAACCTTTCTCTTAATTAGCTAATTAAAAGATATAACTCTTTATAAGTGAGGATAGTCCAGGCTGAAGTCTTCTGTAGGAGACAGAGAAGAAATAACCCTAAAACCATAAGGTCTTGTTGATAAATCCCCGCAAACTCCACAATGAGCTATTGCTCAAGAATGCTCATCAGGCCCCCAAACAATGTAGACCATTGCCAAAGCATGTTGTTACACAAGATCTAAATGGTAAGACTAAAGTGACTAAAGACACTACAGGCTGTGGTCACAGGACATTGGAAGATCTTCACCCTGGAACTGAGAAGGATGTCAGCTCCCGGCTGAAGTTTATTTCACTGAAATAGTTACACATGCTTTTGCATATTGTAAAATTATAGATTAAACTGTTAACACTTGCAAAATGGGGTGTCGTAGTCAGCCACATGCCACTGGGATGAATCTTCAAACCAGGTACAATTTGGGGGAGGAAAGTATTTATTGAAACTACAGATTGAGGGGAAGTTCCATAACAGCAAAAGAGGCTGGCCCTCTTTCACAGGTCTGAGCAGAAAGAGAAACCCATCACCTACACCACACACACAGAACAGGGAATTTCTTCCCCTTTATATAGCCTTAGGGTGGGGTCTTAAAACCCTTCCCCAGACTTAATGGCTTCCTGAGTCTCTGGAATTTCCTTCCTGCACTGCCCACACAGGAAAGGATGTTTACTTCCAGCTTCTTTGAGCTTCTTTACATCCTGCCCCTTGCTGAGAGGCTGCCTTTCTATAAACATCCTCAGAGACCCACCCAAGATAGTTAAAAAGATCCAAGTTGACAGCAAAACCTAACCATCACATGGGGTTATTGAAACAACTGTGGCAAGAAATTATATTTACCTCATTGTATCTAGTTTTCTGGTCCTTTGTCTCCTAGGGTCCTCATGGCTTTTCTATGAGGTCACATTAGTAATTAGGCACTTTTCAAGTGGCTAAGTCAATCTTACCAAACCATTGTTCAGTGTTCCTGGCTTTGAGTCATGCTTCAAGCTACACATGGATAAGGTGCCCTACTCTCAGCATCTGAAGCAAAGCCATTCTTCCACTTGGACGAGATACATGCATGGTAAGGAGAAGTAGAATGGAGGAAGAATTGAGGCCACCCATGATAGAATCTAGATCAAGTTCATTGCTGAATCCCTGCCATCCTTGATTAATTGTCATAGCCCTTGAACTCTCAGTACAAGGAAAGCATTCCCAGTACTGTGATAATACTTCCTTTCAGTGAGAGACTGGAAGCCGGGTTGTTTGAGTAACAACTCTGGTAGGGGAGGAGGAATAGAATGAGGCTCAGGGAACTCGCTAGTGGGAACAGCTGTGGTTGTGTTGGGGAAACTTGGCATCCAGCATCAGCACCTTGTCATCAGGCCAGACTGGCTAGAGGCCCTCCCTCACAAAACCCTGGAGTAACTATTCTGGTTCCTTAAAAAAAATACACAGGATTTGAAAGTTGCCCTATCTTCTCTTTTTCAGCAGCATTTTGGTTGCTATTTTGGTACTAATTAGATTTTCATTTTAGCTATCATTTCTTCTTCCTCAAAAATGCAGTTCAATCTAATAAGAGTCATCTTGCTTGCACTTTGGGAGATTATTTTTCCCCAAATATTCATACAACATTGGCTTTTAGTCGCAGCAGCCAGTTGCATTTTCAAAACGTCTTCATTTAATTATATCACTCTTTCATCTCAAGGAGACTCAGCTCCAGAATGTGCCAAGGCATTTTTGAAGGTTAATAACTGAAATGAAAACTGTTACTGATTTTTTTGTAGTCGTCATTGGGTCACAAAATGTAATTCATAGATAGGTATAAAAGTGGCTTTGTTAGACACGTGCTATGTTCTGAAGAGGGAAGTACCATGGCTGGGCAGGTCTGTACATAGATGTTCTAGAGTCTGCTGAGGACCCTCACTCACACCAAATCTCTCTTTGCAGTTGAATGCCCCTCAACAAAGCAAAGGAAAGTAGTCATATATGTCAGGAGCTTGTAAATAGCATGTGACAACAAAAGAAGAAACTACCATACACTTGCCGAGTGATGATCAAAAATGGATTTCAGTAGAAGGAAATGGGCCTCCTCATAGGCCAGATCAATAGGGGAATTATCACCTGGATACAGCAACCAGCAGTATGGCAAAAAGCCAATAAATAGCAAACCAAGACCACACAGCATTTTATTTTATACTTCATTCTAAATACTTCCTGTACCTGATCTTGCTGGCTATGCAGGAGTATGTACTGATGGGGAATGTGGGCCATGGAAAGGCAAGGGAACTGTATTAGTTAGCCTCTTGTTGCTGGGTCAAAAAAATCTGACCAGAATCAGCTTATGAAGGAACAAAGTTTACTCCAGTTTACAGTTTGAGGGGAAGTTTCATCCTGCTGGGGAAAGCATGGCATGAGCCAGAAGCTATGTAACATTGCAGCACAGTATCAGAAAGTGATGAATGTTGGTGCTCAGTTAGCTCTCTCCTGTTTAGACAGTCCAGGACCCTGGCTATGAAATGGTGCTGCCTATAGTTAAGGTTTGTTGTCCCACCTCAATAGTCTCTCATGGGATGAGGGTGACCTAATCTAGATAATCCCTTATGCTGGTGATTCTAGGTCCTTGGAAATTGGCAAATAATATAAACCATAACAGTAGTTTAGCAGTAACACAGCATGACAGAAATGATTCCTTACCCGGTCTTATCTGTCTTGGCAAACCCACCTTCAAATTTAGCTTAAAACATATCATGGTATATTTAGTCACCAAATACACTGACCATGGTGATACGAGTGCTGCTTTCCTAGTATTTCTGGGTCTCCAATTTCTGGACACCTTCAGGACTATTATTCTGTCTCTACAGGACCTAGAGTAATTTGTGAGTGATTATGCAAATTAGATTTGCCTCTATGCATGTATGTGAGGAAATGACTTGATTAGGTTAGTTAGGGTGGGAAGACTCACCTTACCGGTGTGTAGTATCATTCCATGGGCTAGGGTCTTAGACTATGTAAAAAATGAGAAAGATGACTGAGTGGTAGCAGTCATCTCTTTGTTGTGTTTCCTCACTCTTGAACTGAATATTATCAACTCCTGTTACCATGCCCTCCCTGCCATGGTATAACATAACCTGGAACTGCCCATTACTTTGTCATGGCAATGAGAGGTTAATTACTAACTACACCTACCTTAGGCCTCCCTACCCATGAGACAGACTATTAATAAAACACTTTTACCTGAAAAAGGCTAGTGGCTTTGTGTATAAGCATATAATGTTCTTTCTGACATCCAAAGACATACCTCTCTGGGGAGAACTTTCATTGATTCTTATGACAAGAAATTTTTCTTGATTAGGCAATTTGTCAGGAATTAGTTGGACTTGTCACTTGTGAAGACAAATAACATAGTTAAAAACTGCAAGTACAATGTTAATTTGGAAATGCTGAATGCCTTGCAGGATATTAATATCTAGGTCCTCATATCAAACCCATTGAGTAGATTTCACACTTGCACCAAATCCATATACCTCAGCAAGCAAAATGTTCTCACAGATGATGGAACATTTGGAATTCTTTGGCCTACCTACATAGTAGGAATTTCATTTCAGAAATTCAAATTTACTTTACTTATGAACCATACAGAATTTTAACCAGTACCATTTCTTATTGATTCCTGAGGTCTCTCTGTAATGAGATACATTGCTTTTTGCCTCCTACTATCTAAGTAAAGTCAGTTTTATCTTTCTGAGCTTTTTAATGGGTATACATTTGATTCTTTGGGGAATTGGGAATGTTAGGAACTAGCCTTAGCTATAAACATGATGACTGGCCCTGAGACCAGAGTTGAAATGGATACCATTATTTCAAATATGTACTTAGATTAAAAAGGCGGAAGCAGGCACTAAGCATAGGACTGGCCCAAGAGACAAAGCATATCTGACTCTTCATATCCACCAATTTTCTGCTGTGCCCATGCTCTCCTATCTTCAGGTCTTTGCTAGGGTAATTTTCCCAAGCTCTCGGTCTTATCCTCTTGTTCAAGAACACTACTCCAGAGACTGCCAGCTTGGTCAAAGTTAGTCCCTTCTTTTCAGCTCTCACGGGCTCTGTAGTACAAAGTGTACCCAATTAACTGGCCTTCTCTCTGCTGAGGCCCTATGGTCATCACTAAGCTCTGACTTAGTCCCACCTGGGCCTGTCTTCTTCTTTTCCTCCTCCACTAAAAGTGCATGCTCTCCTGCTGAGAGTGGCCCTTGTTCATGTGACCTTGTTTTTTTTTAATTTTTTAATTATCCATAATGAGTTACATTATTTAATGGGCAAACAATGAGTTGATATCCCCAGTTCCCCAATGTCCCTCTTTCCCATCCCCAATCAGCTGGATATCCTCCTCCGTGGGCTGTCTGGATCAGTCCTCGGGGCAGGGGACCATGGATAGCCCAGGAGACAGACCGGTTCTGCCGGCCTCAGAGTGTTGCTACTGAGGCCGGCCATGACTTTGGGTATTCTCCCCCACAAGGCTCTCACAATCTTTCCGCCCCCTGTTCCACTTATTTCCCTGAGTTGTGGTGGGTGAGTATTAAGGCTGTTTTATTGTTGAGATCTTAGGGGGTCTCTGTACTTCTGGATTAGGTTTTGTCGAAAATCATTGGTGTCTGTCTCCTTGGTTTATCCTTTGTTGGCTGATTGGCTGTGGGCCTGAGTCACTTGTTCATCTCATCATTCTCTGTGGCGTTCCATAAAGATCCTCCATGGTATGTCAGGGATGGCTCATCTCTTGTCAGGATGTCAGCTATGAGTCTGAGGCTCATTAGTAGGGTAGGATGAGCCACATCTCTCTCCTGCATTCTGAAAGATACAGAGTCTCCATCAGAGAGTTAGATCAGTATAGGTTAACGGAGATACACATTTT
>PVHP010017384.1:0-28156 GCA_004024765.1 Zapus hudsonius | reverse complement strand
TTTGTGGTCAGGAGTCATATTGTTCTCTGTTTGCGATTGTGTGTGTTTTGCCTCTATTTCTTTGCCAGTCTCCTGCTCCATAAAGGGACTAGGGTTCCTGGGTTGGGGAATTCCGTCTTTGATTTCTGTGGGTTTTTTCCTCTGATTTCTTCCCATGTCTACGTATCGGTGAGTGGGACTCTGGCACCCTGGGGGGTGTTGATCAGCCTGTTTTGCTTCCAATGGGAAGATCACCAGGTTTGATCTTAAACAAAGGTCTTTCCTGTTGGGGAGTTCTATGCCCAGCGAGGCTTAGTTTATTACCTGACTGGATCACCCTGCTCCCAGATGGTATGCTGGAGTAGAAACAAAGTCCCAGCACTCCCACATTGGGCCCAGTGTTCTCCCACCTGGCTGTGCCCACCTATATGGTGCCCGCCCGAGATGCCTTTGCCCCTTCAGCAGTGGCTGAGTTTTCCTGGTGGTGCCTGAGGCCTGTCTCCACCCAGCAGCTGCAGTCGTGCGCCCTAGTTCAGCTTGCCCGTGGAACACGAATGCCCGTGTATTGGAGAGGTCTCAGGGAGAAGTGTGCCCAAGAATCGCTGCAGGGTCAGTGGCGTGTGGTCCCCAGCACCCGCCAAAGCAGCCTTTGTCTTCCCTGCCCTGGCTGAGGTTCCCCGGTGTCTGAGAGCTGGCCCCGCCTGGCAGCTACGGACAGAGTGCTAGTTCAGTTTGTCTGGGGAGCGATTGCCTGTGTATGTGGAGGGGGTCTCGGAGAGAAGTGCCCCCAAGAATTGCTGGAGGGAGGCTGAGGGAAGGAGGTCCCAGGAGGGAGCAATTTTCAGCCACGCTGGCAATGGCGGAGCGGGAGGTAGGGGTGGGGGGGAAGGGCGGCCCTTTGTCCCTCTGCCAAGTAGAAAGCAGATGGGGAAACCAGACCCCTCGGCTATTGTGGAGCTGTGGAGACGGTAGGTTTGGGTTCAAGGCCAGCTGTGGTCCCGGGTTTGGATCCCAGCTGAAGAATCAAACCTTTTCGAAGAGAGTCCTGGCAAGGCTGCTACTAGTCCGCCATGATGCTCTGCCCCTCCACACTGACTTTTTAGATAACACTTTTGTTATACCAACATTACATAAAAATCAACTGTTATTTGAAAAAAAACATTTTGAGTTTACCTTATATTATGCGTAGTAACTTAAAACAAAAAATGTTTGAGGATTATTTAACTAGTGCCTATCGAAATTTTCTTTTTTATACATGCACACCACAAAATTAAGTTTTCTTTATTATTTGTGTTTTAGTACCTTTTCTAAATACAAAGCTTAACTTAAGAGTGATCCTGACAAAGTATATCTTAGACACTGTGCAATAATGCATGATGTAATTCCAAATTGCATGTAAAAAATGCCAAGAATAGTATCTATAATAGGGTAAATTTTAAGAAATGCAGCCATAATTCACTCAAGTGCATATTATCAGTGTCTTCTATTGTATTTCAGATGGAATCCAGGATAATTTTATCCCCTTATGTACATATGAAGCTGGAGTGAGTGTAGGCAAATTGCAGAAACATTTCTCAATAAAAATTTACTCTTAATAAGCACTATTCCATAAGAAAATGAAAAGAAGTTTTACTTCTGTGTACAGAATCATATGATGTATGCATGAAATCATAGTCTAATAAATGCACTTTTATGAGCAGGCTTTAAAATTTGAGAGATTTATATGACAGAGACTGAACACTTATGAAAACTGAATACATGGAAGTAGGTCAGGGCTAAAAGTCATGCACATACATACATCTCAGATCAATATATCTAATTAAATATTAGTTATAATATATAATTATATATTACAATTATATAATTTTATATAAAAGTACCTAAAATTCTCATTAGTTTCAAAGATGTTTTACTATTTATTTTACTGGCTTTTCAAATAAAAGATTATGCTTACAAGTCATGAAGCAAAAAACAATGCTTTATTGCTCTTGATTTTGTGCCAAAATTGATCCACACAATGATGGCAAAATCTCAAAAATGATCATTCTGCTTTGTGGATATTTCATGCAGACCTTTTTTGCCTTAACGTTCAAAATAGAACAAAAAAGGTCAATGGGAAAATTTAATTAAAATGTAATTATAATTGAATGTCTGATATTTTAGAATACATATTTTGTTGTGGTTTGAATTAAAGATTTCCCTCATAGACTTATGTTTTTAAATACTTATTCACAGACTGGTATATTATTTTCCAGAAGGCTTTTGAACATATCATAGATGGAACCCTACTCAAGGAAAGGGGTCATTATGGGTGGGTTTTGAGGTTTTATAGCCTGGTCCTATTTCCTTGCTCTTTGCTTCTTTCTCTGGCCTGCCATGCCTTCCATGGTCATAGTGGATGATAGCTCATCTGAATATAGTGATAAATAAGCTCTTTCCTTCTATAAGTTCAAAGAAGTTGGAAGTAAACATCATTTTCGGTGTGGGCCATGCAGGAAGGAAATTCCAGAGACTCAGGAAGCCATTAAGTCTGGGGAAAGGTTGTAAGATCCCACCCTAAGGCTATATAAAGGGAAGAAATTCTCTCCTAGGCCCTTCTGCCTGTTTGCTATTGTGTGTGTGGTGTAGGTAATGGTTTTTTCTCTCTGCTCAGACTTGTGAAAGAGGGCCAGCCTCTCGATGTTACGGAACTTCCCCTCAATCTGTAGTTTCAGTACTTTCTTCCCCCAAATTTTGCCTGGTTTGAAGATTCATCCCAGTGGCGTGTGGCTGACTATGACAGTTTTGGTACCAGGAGTGGGGTGATTCGCTGAGATGAATCTGACCATGTACATTTTCATCTTCTGGAACTTGTGTGATGGAGGAATGTACATGTACTTGGTACTTGCAATTGAAGTTGCCTTCCAGAGCGGTAAGCCAAATTTTGTAGACTGTTCTGGTGAGAATTTGGAAATGCTCAGTGCAGAGAGAATTGCATTTGTAGGCTTGGCTTGTGAACTTTCTATGGGGAAGGAGAGACTGCAGAAAACCTTAATAGAAGTATATACCTGTGTCAAGGGCTGGATGCGTCCTACAGCCCATGCCCAGAGAGTTTGACCAAGGTTAAATTTAAGTAAAGGACTGTGTGCTTGGCTAAGGATATGGGACTGAGAATATAAGATTTGAAGTTACAAAAACCTCAAGGCAAGTTTAACTTACTGGCAGAAACTGGCTTTTGATTATGGCCCAACTGCTTTACATTGAAACAATGGAGAGATACCTGAGGTGTTTCCACCCAGGAAGGACAGGATGCAAACTCTTTGTAAAGGAAATCGCTGAAAGAAAGGAATCTGCTCTTCAAAGTCACATATATTTTGTCCCTGAATTAACAACATGGCGGTGTCCAGCATACCTGGTATTGCTTTTGGAAACATGAGAAATGCATGCATGGAGTGGGTCATAAAGTGCATATGGTTCCAGGAGCCGCTGCTGAGATGCGTTATTTGGAACAGGGCATGAAGTCCCTGATTGGCAAGTGAAACCATTGGAAGGTGGACCCGTGGTTTGCAATGGAGACCCATTTGTCAATTTTGGTTTCTCCTGGCTTCTCTCTTATTTCACAAGGATTGTTGCAGATGACTACTTTAAAGAAGATGGATCTGTATCTTTAAGGATAAGTCTACTTAGACATGCTGAACATAACAAAAAAACCAGTCAAAATAACAGATTTTGTCATAAAAATCCCTAGTTGTATTTATAGTTAAGATGAAAATAAAGCTTTTACTCCATCAGACAATTGTATCTAAAAAGTAGAATAGAAAAGGATCCCCCAAATGCTATTTCTTCTTGTTTTATAAATGTTATTTTATGCAAATATTTTTTAAAAAGAGAAGCATACACAATTCCATATTCTGCAAAATATAATTTTGGTTCATAAAGAGTTAATAAATACAGAAACTTGGAGTGGTATTCAAATAGCTATTAACTAAAGAAATATATTTTAATACTTGTATTTCTAGCTAACGCTCTTCTTTATTTTTTCAAAAATTTAAAATGTGTTGCATACTTTATTGGTTCAGTTTGATTCAAAGGGTTTGAAATATAGGAGGTAAAAAAACACATTGATGACTGAAATAATGGATTCTTACACACTTATGAGAAGAATAGATCAATAAAACAAGTAAGTTACAATATAATTTACTATGGAAATAAAGTTAAGTTTGGCTTGTAACTTTAATTCTATAGGAAACCATATTTTATTTTATTATTTCATTTTATTTGTAAAGATGTATGCTGTCATGGAAGTGATAGATAGTACAACTTTCTAGGGTCTATTCTTTACACACAAATAAAACTTCAGTGAATGGAAGTGGCTAATCTGTTAGGCTGGGATTACTAACAACACACTTATCCCATGGGTCTGTACTATTCTTCATTTTGTAATTGGTTCCTTATGCTATTGAACAGGCTTAGGGGACTAAATCAAAGCAATAGCATGATGGCAGGAAGCTAGCCTTCAGACAAAGTGATTGTCATTTCATTATTGTTTAACCAAATTTAACTCCTGATATGATATCAAATAATTATTTTTCATGTTGTTACTATTGTTATTACTATTATTATTGTTATTACTCTTTATAAGTTTGAAGATGGAACCCAATGCCTTGTCCTCACTGGCTAAACACTTTACCACTAACTTATGTACTTATCCCATGAAATAGTTAATTTTACTTGCCTCAGTATTCTTGCTTGCTTACTGGAGATAAAATAATTATCCCCAAATCTATGCCATAGAACTGTTATGATCATTGAAATTTCAAATAACTCAGATATTTTCTGATGTTTTATAATGATTCACAGGCATATAGTGAGCACTGAATAAAGGTTATTTTTTGTATTACTGTAATGTTTTCTGCTAAGAGTACATATGTGTTTTGGTGTTTAAAAGGATGGTATGAATGTGTGCTTAAAAATTCATGTTCTTAGATAAAATTCAAGGATAGACAAGAGGAGACCTTAAGGCTCTCCCCCAGAATGATGATGTATATTATAAATAAGTCAACATGAAAATAAGCAGCAGATGTTTCATTAATCCAAGATAAACTCAGAAAACAGTCAATTTCCGTTTTAATTCATCTTTAGACACTCATGTAAATTCTGTTAAATTTAGAATATTAGAGAGTTTTAAAATATAAGGTCTGCTCCTAAATCCAGCAGCTTTTATGAAGCACTGAGCTGCTGCTCATAACAAATACAAAATGTGAACCCAGCTATCAATGAACTGCTTCCTTTTACATCATGTATAAATAATACCCGCATCAAAATCAATTTTCTCCCATGAGTAGCATCATAAATTACAGATTTAGGAAACACATTGTTGTCATTATACAGATGTCATTATGATATTAGTAATATAGTATGGATCAGCTACCCTCTTTAATATTATATATAAGGACATGTTCATTTAATAAATTTAAACCACTAATTTTCTATTTGTAATCAAAGAATTGATATCTTTTGGCATTAAAATCCTAATGTATGTGTATTTTTTCATTGATTTTGACAATAATATTATTAGGAATAATCTTAGCTTATGAGAAACTATAATAGCATAATATATATTTTTATTTATAATCTAAGGACTATAGTGTTACTTTTGTAGAAGTAATGAGAACACATAAAAATGCATATAAGAGTATTTTACCTAAATATTCTGATTAGAAGTTCAAATAATGATACAACTGCCATCTCTAGGATTCCCAATCCACACATAATGGAAAAATATTTATATCAATAACACTTTGCTTTACAAAGACAATATTATTGCATCTTTGAAAATTATATAAATTCAATAATCTTCTCTCACTAAACAAAAAATTATATATTTAGTTTTAAAGTTTGATGTAGCTTTAATTTAATCATGTTTCTGGAAAAAAATCACAGACCCTGTGTCTGGTAAAACAAACATTTATTTCTAAAGGTTCTGGAGAGTGGAAAACTAAAACTATAGGCAACTGCATATTTAGTGTTTGATGGAGGCCTCATTCAATATTGACGGCTTCTGATTTTGTGAATTGGCACAAAGTGGGAAATGATTTTGCAATTACTTTTAAAGGGGCCATAAACTCACTTAGAATTGTTTCACTCTCAAACTTCATGTCCACACATTGTAATATATTGGAATTTCAAATTCAATTTATGTATTTTGGAGGAATAGTAAAACACTCAAACACACACACACACATACACACACACACACACACAAAGTAGGATGTAGTGTCACACCTGAAAAATGTAATATGTACATACATGATAGAATTTTGTGCAGCTATAAAGAAGAAAGTAATTGTCATTTGCATAAAAATGGTAGACATGGAGATCATATTAAGTGGATTAAAACTGACTTAGAATGCTTTTACCATGATTCTCTCATATATGTAATATAGATTTATAAAGATATACAAATAAAAGGCAGAAATTAAAGATTTATCATCATATAAAGATGAGTAGGAAAGGGTAAAAGAGAGTAATACACAATAAAAATGATGAAAGTTTATTATGTGTACATATAAGATCATCACAATAAAATCTACTATTTTGTCCAATTAAATAGATCTGGAAGAAGACTAACCCAATGAAAAATTGCCCAGGCCTGCATCTCCCTGACCCAGTTATTGGTTCCTTCCCACACTGAGCTATTGATCGAAGAGACCCACGAGGTCCCCAAATCTAGACAGACTTCTGTCAAAGCTTTTGAGTGTCTGCCCAGGTCTAAGGTAAGACCCTATTGCTGAAGAAATCACAGAGTATCATCAAACAACACCAATAGATCCTGCTAGATCTAGAATGGTAACCAGCTCCCAGATGCTAGAATGTGTAACACTGGAAGGTGTTGCATGAGCTGCCAGGGGAAATTGGTCAATGATATTTGGAGAAAGTGGAGACCACTGGTATAAAATATAGACAGTTGTCAAAATAATGTTGAACACATGTCTATGTGTAAGAGACCAGCAAGTCAAGATATGCTCATCTGTGCAATAGTGGCGCTAAACCTAGAAGGCTAATCAACAGCTTACTGTTTTGCTAAAAGATCCCCTCAGTGACAAGGAACTCTTAACTAGAACTGGGATCCATGGAAGAATCCTATAGGGGCCAAGATCTTGGGGTCCAAGAGGAAATTCCCACTACCAGAGAGCTACAGAGAGGCTGAACCTATTAGAATCTTGCCAAAAATAGCAAGGTTTGTTTCTTTTATTCTATATAGATCTCACTCTCTGATGGAGATTCTGTTTGTATTTTTCAGAAGGCTTTGAGAGAGCCAGGGACAACCCAATTCCACCAACAAGACATTGGATGATGGCTGACATCCTGGCAGGAGACAAACCACCCCTGGCCTTCACAAAGGGCCCAAATGAAACCTATGAGAAAGTAATAAGACAAACAGGAAATTAATCACCAAAGTAGGTCTGATAACCCATGAAAGTTCAATAGAGACAGACACCAATGTTACCCAACACAACCCTGGGCAAAGATCAATAGATACTTAAGTTCTCAACTATAAAGCAGACTTAATAAAAATAAAAGTTAAGTCTTTATTATACTTGGTTTTCAGTCTGAGGAAATTGGCAGTACTCTTGTGAAACTGTGAGGTTTTAATAAAGTCCCCCTCAATATATATATATATATATATAATTTTAACAACATTCACTGATATGAAAATTAAATTTTTGATTGAAATCAATTTTAATGGTTGATGAGCCATCATCCACAAATATTATCACCCTAAAAACTTTCTTTTATATCTTTAAAAAATTGACTTTTTAAAAGTAAAAGTTTGCACATATAGGCATCCCCTCTCTCCTGCCCCAATTCTGCTGGCTGTCTTCAGTATTCATTGTGAGGACCAAGAAACCATAGTTAGTCTATGCTGGGTTGGGGGAAACATGGTGTCTCAGCCGATTTCCACCTATTCTGAGGGTCTTACAATCATTCCTCTCCCTCTTCCGTGATGGTCCCTGAGCCTTTGAAAAGGGCAAGATACAGATACAGTGTTGTTTCTCTGTAAACTGGATGTTTGACTGACAATAGTAGCTGTTGCCATTTTTCTGGAACAGGTTTTCAGGCCAGGTTTAAGAGCAGTATTCATATCAAGACTCCCCTGTAATGACATTTGGGCCTGGGCAGATTAGGTGGAAGTGACTCATCTCTTGGTAGATATTCATCTCTCTCTTCTTGATGTATAGCTGTATCCTTGTTCTCCTACCTCCCATTTTCCTAATTCTCCTCCATCTGTAAAATTAAACTGATTCCCCAACAAAAGAGAACAGTTTTAATCAAATTATATAAGCCTATTCATTAAAAAGATATATTGTTGTGTTTATCCACTCTTCTTCGTGAACCTCTTTGGAGCCTATTAATTTCTTGTTCTACCAAATCTGGCTATGTTCCCAGATCAAGATTCATCTCTACAGAGAAGTTCTCATGTCCAATCCATACCAATTCATTACCTATATCAGGTGTGTGCCACTTTTCCACAACTGTATACTTTTCCTCAGCTGATTGATTTTGTAACTGACAGGATCTCCTGCTTAATCATTCTTAGGTAATTGTTATTCTCCAGCCATGCTCATGGCACTTTCCAGCACTATTTCGCCCAGCTAGGAGGGAACTTGATTCCCTCTCAGTTCTAGCATTATTTCTTGATGTCCTGTGGCTGCAGGCTGCTATTGATTTCAGCAATAGGGACTTACCTTGGTCTTGCAGGTAATTAAGTGTTTTGGCAATATCCTGTCTTATTTTGGGGACCTCATGTTATCCTGGAAGGTTTCTATGCAATTGATTTATGTTGCCATTAGTTTATGTATAACCTTCCCTCTACCACACACGCTCCATTTTTCTACTCCTTGGGCCTTTTCCTACCTTTCTTTCATCATTTCTTTTTGTTGATCATCAACTTGTTTTCTGGTAGTCCTTCCTCCCTTCCCTCTCTTTTTCCCTTTTTATCCTAACTTCATTCTAATGCTATGCCTAGATTGTAGATATTTATTATGGTTTAAAATTAAATGACACTGGACCAGCTGTGTGTAGTCACAAAGGCTCAGAAAGACAAACACTGCATGCCCTCTCTCATGTGAAGTTCCTTTTATAACTTTTTGATTCCGTTTATTCATCCTAAAAATGACAATAAATACCATTTGGATATTTTTCCCTATGAAAAAAATGATCATTGAAAATGGCAATTGTATGTATAAATATTAAATAAAGCAAACCTGGTAAATCATTCTGCAAATGGACATAAATAATAATGACTATTTGGTCCCTTCCTTTGGGGGAAACTAAATGACAAATTTTAAATAATCAATGCTTTGTTTTTCTTTGAACATTATTCTTTACAGTCCTGTTCTGATAAAGCTAGCTTTTCTACTTTGTGAGGGAATAATGTCTTTGTATGTCACAGCAAAGAAGTAGCTTTTCCTTGTCTGATCTAATGGTTCAGCTCTGATGAAAGCTTCTTGAGGCATGATGCCTTCACTTTTCTGCCAGCACAGATCCTTTGTCACTAATGTCCTTGACAGGCATGACATGAACAACTGTCTTTCATCCAGTATATCAATCAATAAATACAATGCAAAATTAGTTCCATTACCATTCCTTTTATGATACTACCAATTGTAATTCTCTGAGTAGTTACAGTACATTTAATGCCATATGCATATTAAATAAATTAAATGTCTATGAAACTGTATATATGGATCTTTGGGTCATGTTATAGGAAAGGGAATTAAGATTCAATGATATTGTTTAGCCATTAAGTAAAATTGTTGAGACTCAATCCTAAATCTGATAATAAAGACTACTCTGTTTTCAAAAGCTCTTTCAATTATCAGGATATTTGAAGGAATAAAAATGAATACACTATTGGGTCAAAATCAAGAATTCAGAACCGGACATAAAGAAATAACACGAACATAAAGTAGTACTTTTTTAATTAACAGATAAAATAATTCTTTCTTGATATGTAGCACAAGAACAACTATGCTAGGAAATACAGTAGAATTCTATATTGCAACACATAAAACAGAAATAAAAATTGAAGATGGTGAGAACTACAGTAAAAAAAATCTTGAAATTTATAGAATATGAAATATTTGATCTAGGAGTAGAAAACTTCTTCCCCAATACCATAAATGTAAAATCTATAGGAAGCCACACATAATTCTCTCTCTCTTTCTCTCTCTTCCTCTCTCTCTACCATGCTCTCTCTGCTTGCAAATAAAAAAATTAAAAAAGAAAATCACAAAATGCTTTAAGTACAGAATGATAAAATTGCTGAAGTAAAATATACATTTGACATATTTAATGAAAAAATAGAAGTAATAAATTAGATAATATGAAGAACTAATAACTACCCCAATGTTCCTATGGTTTATATGTGCATCCCAAAATTTCTGTGTCGAAAATTGATCCACACTGCAGCAATGTTAGAGTTGAGGTACTTTACAAAGTGTTAATTCAAGGAGGAACTTCCTTCAGGGGCAGATAGGCACTCCTGTGCTTGCAGGAATGACTTTTATCTGTCTATTTCTCTTGCAATGCGATGACATAATGACACTGTAAATAATACACAGCATTCATGATGCCAGATGTCAACCAAAGGAGAAAATAAAAAAATAAAATAAAATGAAACCCAACCATAAATTTCAAATGTCTTATCTTAGCCACTCAGCTCCCAGAACTCTGAGAACAAGTTCCTGTTCTTAAAACATCAGTCAGATCCATGTTTTCTATGGTAGCTTGACAAAATGGAATAAGAAAAAAATATTTCTTTTTGTTTGTTTGTTTTTGCAGTATTGGAGATTGAATGTAGGGGCTTGTACAAGCTCTGTCATTGAGCAACATCCCAGTTCAAATTTTAAAATTTAAGAATCTTTATCATTTTTGATATTTCCTCAGACTCATGATAGTCATGTCATATGTGCCCAAGTGCCGAGTATCTTAGTCATGGTATATTTGAGTGCATACATTCTCTGTAAGAATCTTCCAGTCAGTAAATAGGAAATGTTCATCTTACTCTCTAAGGAATATTTGAAGAGAACACTGATCATCTCATAAATAAGTAGGATAAAGCACATGAAAATCAAATTTAAGAAGAAAAAATTTAAATGTACAATTTACATATTGAAAGATGTTAAAATAAATGTGATTTACATGTTTATTGCATAATCAATAATCTGATTTACATGCATTATAATTAGTTTCATGAACTCTCCTACAAATGGAAAATATGGAATAATATATTGTCTTAAAATGAAGTCTTTAAAATTGAGTTATTAGATAATTTTTAGGAAAAGCTATCTATTTATCAGATATATTAGATTGAAAACATACCTATCAGTGAGGCTGTATATGTGTTTTATATTAAAGACAAAGAAAAAAGTCATGATGCTAATGCTCATGTTACTACCATGTCTACTTTTATATAATTTCAAAGATAATGACAAAAAACTATGCTGTCATGTTGGATCAATTTCTACAGTTTCTTGAAGCGAACAAGCAAGATTGTTTTGTTTTGTATGTGGTACTGCAATATCTTGCCCATGCTTAAAAAGAGCCGAGTCATTCCCCAACATCTCCAGTCCTGAGAAAAGCAAGAGTGAAACCAAAGACTTTTAAACACTTATATAACTAAAATGTCTCAGAAGTTCTTCCCATGAACTCACAGTTGATTTAGTGGCAAGTAAAACAAGAAAGAAAGAAACAACACATATTTGATTCAATGAATTTTGCCATCTTTCCACGAGCAGAGTTAAGTGGTAGTTATGCCATAGTTGGATTTTAAAAGTGAGCAAACTAGAAAAAGCAAAAAAAAAAAAAAACTAGGGAAAAAATAAGTCAAATTTCAGAAAAAAAGTTCCTACAAATAATTTTCCATTCATGTAAAATTGTATAAAGAGAAAGCGAGGGGCCAATAGGAGTAATTGTGATGATTATGATCAATATATTTCAGTCACAGCCTTATACCAGTATTCCATACAAAAAATATTCCTGGAAAAACTGAAATTAACAGTTTGCTTCGTTTTTTTCCATGATTCATATATATATATATATATATATATATATATATATATATATATATATATATATATATATATATATATATATATACATATATATATATGCATGAATTTGATTTGTATAAATACAATACTCTACAACTTTCTATTTTCATTTAATAATAGTTATAATTTAATAGTCATAATTCATCACAGTATCTGAATATCTAGACAAAACTATTGAAAATATTACATTTTATAATGTTAATAAACAAAAACTGTCATTTTTAAATTATATTCATATGTATTAACTGTAAATCATAAGATTTTTCATTTTATGGTTCAGTTTCTATGATACTTTTTGGTTTTGTTATTGCAAGTGTATATATATGACTAATTTTTAAAACACTGTCATATTTTTTGAAGCACGCCACCTTCATTATTTTTCTCCTGATACAATAATAATGAAATTATCAAAACAAATGAAAACAAAATTAATTTCATCTTTATTAAACAATTTATGTTTTGATTTTGTAAACATTCAGATCATTAAAATTTTAGTGTTACATGGGCTGGCGCAATGGCTCAGATGTTAAAAGTGCTTACTCTCAAAGTTAAAAGTGCTTGCATGCCTTGCCAGGTTTGAATCTTCATTACTTATGTAAAGTCATATTTTAAAAAATGTGTCATGCATTTGGCCTTCATTTGCAACATCAAGAGGCCCTGATATGTGAGTGTGTGCACAACTGCATGCACACACACACACACACAAACATATACACACCTGAAAAAAAAGGAAGTAAAGAAAAACTTTTTAATAAGTCTCTTTTGGCATATATGTTATCTGAAATTATGCATTTTGTGGCCAAGTTCAGAGCCATTAGTGCTTTTTTTTTCAAATCCAGTGCCTTACTTATTTTGCAATTAATGTTTTGGCAGTGGACTCTATTATGAGGCAGCCCATCTTTGCTGAATGGATATCATCCACTAATATCTTATTTTTCCCCTATAATTATGATACAGGAGATATTTTCTTTTTTTATAAATATATCTTTATTATCCATATTTACATACACTGAATGAGCAAATAATGTGTTGTTGTCTCCAATTCCCTGACTTCCCTCTACCCTGTCCCCAATCAGTTGGGTATCCTTCTCTGTAGGCAAACTGGATCAGTCCATGGGGTATGAGGTTATGGATAGCCTAGGAGTCAACCCGGTTCCACTCCCTTTGTATGTCGTTACTGAGGGGGGGCGATGTCTCTGGATATTCTCCTCCACCATGGTTCTTACAATCTTTCTGCCTCCTCTTCCGCTCAGTTCCCTGAGTCATGGTGGGTGAGTATTAAGGCTGATTTATTGTTGAGGTCTTAGGGGCCTCTATACTTCTGCTTTAGGTTGTGTTGAATATTGTTGGTGTCTGTCTCTCTGGCTTACCATGGGTTGACTGTTTGGCTGTGGTTATAGGTCTCTTGCTTATCCCACCACTTTCTGCACCCTTCCATATGGATCCTCCATAGTAGGTGGCTCATCTCTTGCCAGGATGTCAGTTATTGGTCTGTGGCCAGTTGGTAGGTTTGGAAAGACCACAGGTCTCTTGCTGCCTTCTGAAAAATAAAAACAGAATCTCCATCAGAGAGTGAGTTCAGTATAGGTTAACTGAGGTACACATTTCTGAATTGGATAGAGTCTATTGTGAGTAGCCTCTTTGAAAATCACTGGTAAAGTGAATTTCTCTTTGGGAGCCCAAGATTTTTATTAGATTGGCCAGGGGTTTGTCAATATTATTAACTTTTTCAAAGAACCAACTCTTTAGTTTATCTATTTTTTAGTTTCTTTCTTCACTTCAAATTCATTATTTCTTTTCGTCTTGAGCTCCTAGGGTTGGATTTTTCCATTTGTTCTAATGACCCTGGGTGGGTGGTTAGGTGGTTGATTTGAGATCACTCTGTTGTTGTTATGAAGGAATTTAGTGCAATGAATTTTCCCCATAAGACTGCATTCATTGTGTCCCACAATTCCTGGTAGGATGTGTCATCACTATCATTTATTACTAAGAAATTTTCAATTTCCTTTTTATTTCTTGAGTGACCCATTCTTTGTTTAAGAGTGTATTGTTCAGGCACCAATAGTTAGTGTAGTTTCTTTATCTTCTCCCATTATTAATTTCTAGCTTTAACACATTGTGGTCTTAAATGATGTATGGTGTTATATCAATCTTCCTGAATTTGTTGAGGGAATATTTATTACCTAGTATGTGGTTAATTTTGGAGAAAGTTCCATGCACTGTGTCTTTGGGGTGGAATTTTCTGTAAATATCTGTTATCCCTATCTGTTCTATGGTGTTATTGAGCTCCATTATACCCCTGTTAACCTTTTGTTTCAATGATCTCTCTAGAGATGACAGTGGAGTATTGAATTCTCCTACTATGACAGCATTGGTTTCTATATCTGTTTAGATTTTGAATAAATTATGCTTTATGAAATGAGGAGCCCTTGCATTTGGTGCAGACATTTAAGATAATGATATCTTCTTGTTAGATCACTCCGTTGATGAGTAGGAAGTGGCCACAATTGTCTTTTTTATTGATTTTGGTTTAAAGTCTATTTTTTTGCATATTAGAGTAACCACACCCACTTTCTAATTATTCCCACATGCATGGAAAATTGTTTTCCATCCTTTTACCTTTAGGAGATTACTGTTTTAAGAGATAAGCTGTGTTTCTTGAAGGCAGCAGATGGAAGGGTCCATTTTTTCTGATCCACCCTGCTACCCTGTGTCTTTATATAGGGGATTTAAGTCCATTTCCATTCAGTTATAACTTTAAGGTTTCTTTTAAATTCTCCCATGTTCGAGGGATTATGGGGGTTGATATCTGAATTACTATTAGTAACACTTTGGTGTTGCTTACCGTACTTGTTCACTGTTTCTTTCCTGGGGTCGGTTGCTTGTCTCATCTGCATGGAAAATGTCCCATTGTATCTTCTGTAGGTGTGGCTTTGTGTTCAAATAACTGTAGAGCTAGCTAATTTCATGGATTTCTCTCAATTCTCCATGGATTATGAGGGATAGCTTTGCTGGATAGTCTTGGTTGGAAGCCATATTTCTTTAGGCCTAGAAGATTATTCCAAGTCCTTCTAGCTTTTGAGGTTTCGAGGGAAAAGTCTGTGGTAATTCTGATGGATTTGGTTTTGTAGGTGATGAGACTTTTTTCTCTTGCTGCAATAATGACTTTCTCTTTACCATCTATGCATTGTGTTGTGGTCAGCTTTCTAGTTGCTGCACAGAAAGAACCCAAACAAATGTGGCTTGTGGAGGAATGGGTTTATTTGGCTTATGGACTCAAGGGGAGGGAGACTCCATCCTGGCAGGGAAAATGATGGCATGAGCAGAGGGGTGGACATTACCTCTGCCACAGCACTGGAAATAGTGGCAGGAAGGTGTGCCAAACACTGGCAAGGGGAAGCTGACTTATAACCCCCATAAGCCCGCCCCCAACAACACAGCTCTAGAGAGGTTTTAATTCCTGAACTGCCACCAGCTGAGCATTGATCACTGAGAACACATTCATTTGTTTGTGGGTGACAACTGGATCAAACCATGACAGTCCGCCCCTGGCCCCAACAAATTAATAATCATACATGATGTAAATACAATGTGTTCAGCTCAACTCTTAAGTCCCCATAGCTTTCAAATGAGCCATAATACCAAAAATAAACCCGTAATGACATAGAACATTCACACTGCAAAACTCAAGGCACGGTAAAAACAGATTAAACCAATATAAGATTTAAAACAAGCTGGGAAACCTCAATCTCTAACTCAAAGTTCAATGATTATAACGAATAAGTCTCTTGGAGATCCTATTCCACCCCTCCAGCTCGGCTACTTACAATCCAGGAAAACTTCATCAGGTGCTGGCAGCTCACCTTGGCAGCCATCCATAATCCTGGCATGATATTGGTTCTTCATTGTAACCCATAATTCATCCTCATGGCTCCATCGGGCTCCATGCAGAAAACCTGCTTCACACTGTGATGGCCATTTTTCAAAAAACAAAACTGTGTTGCAAATCCAATGACCTTGTCTTCATGTATTTGTTATATTCCACAGGACAAGATAGGCTGCCAACTTGTTAATCCAGGGGGGAACAGAGCATTCAGGCCCATTACTTCAAAGAGTTCGCATTATTCCTGTTGTTCCAATGCAGACCAGCTGGCCCAATTTCAATGGTTGTCATCTCTCAAACAATTGCAGGTGAACGGGCAGCAGTTTCGACCCAAATATCTTTCTTTCTGTGCCATCTCCATCTGCTCACACCAGTCCATCTTTACATCAAGCAGCCCTGCACAGGTTTCCAGAACAAAGGCAGGCAAAATGCAGTGAGCCTCTCACACAAACTGCTTCTGGCACAGTCCTGACAAAGTTCTTTCTCAACCTCGTAAGCCAAACCTCACAGTCCATAGTTCTCATTACATAGAGGTCTTATAACTCTGACCAGAATAATCCATCACTCTGTACTTACAGCATTGCAAGGCACCTCTTAGGATGAGGTTTCCAATCTGTCCATATTCCTCCTGCATATCATTTCCAAAATGCCACAGTCTCAGACTTAGTGAGAAACAGATGACCTCACATCCTGGAACCAAAAGTGTTGCAGTCAGCTTTCTAGTTGCTGCGCAGAAAGAACCCAAGCAAAAGCAGCTTGTGGAGAAATGGTTTTAAAAGACTCCATCCTGGCAGGGAAAATGATGGCATGAGCAGAGGGGTGGACATCACCTCCAACACAGCACTGCAAACAATGGCAGGAAGGTGTGCCAAACACTGGAAAGGGGCAGATGGCTTATAACCCCCAAAAGCCCGCCCCAAAAAACACAGCTCTAGCGAGGTTTTAATTCCCTAACTGCCATCAGCTGAATGAACATTGATCACTGAGAACACATTCATTTGTTTGTGGGGGACACCTGGATCAAACCATGACACATTGTAACTAAAATATGACTTGGAGAGGTCCTCCTTTGGTCCAATCTATTTGGGGTTCTATAGGCACCTTATATCTTTATGGGTTTTTCTCTTGCAAGGTAAGGAAAGTTTTCTTGAATAATTCTGTTGAAAATATTTTCTATGTGTGTAGCTTCTGTGATCCCCATCATCCTGAGATTAGGTCTTTTTATGGTATCCCACAGGTCCCTCATATGTTGTTTGCTTCTGTTTTTGAACTTATTCAAATTTCTGATTTCCCTCTCATTCTCTTCTGTTTTATCTTCCACATCTGAGGTTCTGTCTTCCCAGTTATTGATTCTAGTGGTGAGGGATTCTAGAAAATTTCTTATTACTTCTATTTGGATTTTATTTTCTGATACTTCTTTTTGAGTTGCCTCTATCATCCTATTGAGACATGTTTTCATTTCAAGGTTTGATTTACTTACTGCTTTCTGGTACTCATTCTTGTATATGCTCATGTCTTTGTTTAGTATGGTTAGCTGATTCTTGAGATCTTCTGTTGACTTGTTTGCTTTTAGTTCAATCACTGATCTATTAAAATCCATTTGATTTTCCTCAATTATATTTATATTTAGCCTGGTGGCAAAGCTTGTGAGCTAAATTTCTACTTTTTCAAATCTTTTATCAATATTTTCTCCCATGTCTAACATAAACCTTTTTATAGAATCTATGCCAGTATGATTTGGGCTTAGTGTCATCTCATCCTGGGCTTACATCTGCTGTCTCACTTTTACAGTTTCCTTTTTTGCTTCTTTCTCACTTGGGACTTGGCTTGGTAGGCATGAATTCCTCAGCTGGTACATTCTTCTTCCTTTGGGATCTGCCCAATTTGATTCCACTTAGAGTTGTTACAGAATGTCTTTTTGATGTGTACACTTCAACAGTGTGGATGGGTTGTGTGCTGGGCTCCCTGGAGAGGATTGGGCACTTGATTAGTCTTGGAGTATGTGTGCCCTCAGAACAGTGGCTGGGCTGGAGAGTGTGTCAGGTCCACAGGTGTTGGGTCTTAGTGCCCTTTCAAGCTGGTTGACATGCTTTGTTGATGAGGCAGATCTCTGGAAAGCCAGCAGTATCAATGGGAGCAGGGAGAGACAGCAGTGTGGTGCGGAACTCTAGGGAGTGGGCTATGCCAGTGGGCTTGCAGAGCAGCAGAAGGCGGGGGCAAAACTCTGGGGACCTGGCAAGGCCTGTGGGCGTGCAGAGCAATGGCAGGACAATTGGTACCGCTGACGTTCTGGAGTGGCCTATGGGCCTGACCTCTGGAGACCATGTGGGGTACATGGGGCTACAGAGCAGCAGGGGGCATGAGCTGAGCTCCAGGGACTAGGCAGGGACCATCAAGCGCTGTGGACTGGTTCAGACCTACCTGGAAGCTGTGGGCTGGCTTGGATCTTGGGGGACAGGGCAGCTCCTCCCCAGCAGCTCTGAGCAGGCGCGGACCTCAGGTGAGAAGCTGCAGATGTCGGATTAGTCTGGGGACTGGGCTGGGCCTGCAGAACAGCTTCTGGCAGGCACAGACTTCCTGGGACTCGGGGCCAGCCCAGGAGCTGTGGACCTGCACGGAGTTCTGGGGACTGGCCTGGGCCTGCTGTGCAGCTGCGGGCCATTGCAGAATTCCTGGGACTAGGCTGGACCTCCTTGCAGCTGCAGGCTGTGTGGACTTCCGTGGACAAGGCTAAGACTTTTGAGCAACTCCAGCACCATGCAAACTTCCTGGGACCCGGATGGCAGACCGCTGGAGACTGGGCTGGGCCCACCGAACAGCTGTGGGCCAGCATGAACTTCCTTGTACCAGTCTGGGCCTGTGGGACAGCTGCAGGCCTGCATAGATCTCCTGGAACCAGGAGCAACCACTGTGAAGCTGATTTGACTTCAAAGTTTAATAAGGGTGGGCATGGAGAGTGTGCTCATTGGTTAGGGCATTTACCTACAAAACCCAACAACCTGAGTTCAATACCCCAGTAACAAGAAACTGAGGATGCCCAACACAATCCAAAGCAGAATTCCAGAGACTCTTAAGACCTCCACAGTAAAGAAGACCTAAAACCCACCCACCTTGACTCAGGGATCTGGGAAGAAGAGGGGATGGAAACATTGTAAGAGCCATGGTGGTGCAGAACACCCATAGCCATCATCCCTCTAGACAACAACACACAAAGAAAAAAAAAAACTTGCTACCTGAGGTACAATCCATAACCCCCTATCCCATGGCCTGATCCAGCAAGCCCATTGAGGAGGGCCCAAAGTGGGTTGGGAACAGGGAGGAGGGAAATGGGGGGGGTACCATCAGAAGACTACTCTTGCAGTGTATAAAATTACTTACCATAAATATGGGGGAAAAGCCAGATGCAAAAGTAGTGTATGCATATGGACTTTGCTCATAGTGGCTGGAAGCTCTGGCATACCTATTCTCTCTCTTTCTCTCTCTCTCTGCAAATAAATTAATTAAAATAGTTTTAAATTCAACTGGTAGTTTTTACTTCTATTGATCAAGCAAATCAAGAGTCAGAACCTTCTAAGAAAGGCTCAAATATTTCCAGGGTTATAGGTATATGATATATATCTATTTTTCTGCTCTGTCAAGAGGAATCAAAACATAAAAAAAGGATTGGTTTAATGATAGATTTCTTAAAACAGTGATATTTAATCCTTTATTTTAGTATTGAATTTATAAATTAATATGGCTAGATATTAAGTGAATAAATAGCTACATAACCTGCAATACAGTGTATTTTGTAAGTTGGCCATTTAACATACATGGGTAAAAATATGCATTGATAAATAAAGCAAGCCCTACTTTCCAGTAGATGTAAGCTTTTCCTGACTTTTCATAAGAGCTAAAATGAATGAGTTGACAGTTAGTAAAGACCATTTCCCTGTTCCTCAGAAGGAATAACAAGAATAATAGAGGGATTTATCTCTAGATATTTCAGAATCACCAGACCTGATCTTCTTCAGCTACATTAGCACTGTCACCATAATATGATTTCCAAGTACTGATTGTCAGCAAACATTTCAAATTGAGAAATATATTAGGAAAATGAAAACTCAAATGCAGAATCTGGATTGCTGACCAAGAGTAGCCATTTATTTCAATGTAGCAAACATTATATATGTGGTCTACCATTTACAAATAAGATACCACTGGTTAGAAGTATAATTAGAAGATCAAGGATGGTATACTACAGTTAAAGCAAAATTAAGTTATTCAGTTTAAATTGTTTTGCTTCATGTGTGAAGTTCTACATTTTATATTTTAGATATTAAAATAACATTTATTTTTGGTAATTATGATAGTAAAGAAGTTTCATTAAAGTACATATTTCTCATTGATCCATATTATTTCTATTTTATCATAAAATCTTTGATAGTGTAACAATATGTATAATATTCATGTATGATATAAATCATAATAGTGCAGCAAAGAATCATGACCATGAGAAAAGAAAACATAATGGTAAATATGTTTGGCTTTTTAAAAATATCATAGCTTTGTAAAACCTAAAACCTTATAAAACATTACAGTAGTGCATCAAAGATAATGGTGAAATATCTTCTCTGGTTTCAGTGTGATATATACTATTTATTTTGTCATGTTAGTCATAGACATTAGGGTCAACATCATATCTGTAATGTAAATGATGTGATGACAAGGTGCATGCAAATGAAATTAATTAACAGAACAGCTGGGTTTGTTCATACTATGAATTAATGAAATAGGGTTTACTACTTTCCAGTTCATTAAAGGTGTTCAAACTCATGACAAGTACATTGTTACCAAGTAGAAAAACTGTGGAATTAGCTTCTATGAATAAATGACCCATTTATAATTAGCATATTAATTATTCATATGGAAATTACTTCCCCTGGAATGCTTCTACCAGCTTAAACATACAATCTTTGCAAACATCTTCTCACCTATGAAAAATAATAATAATAATAAAAGATAATATAGTGTATGAGGCTTTCTGGTTAATTGAATTTTCTAATGAGGTAAGAAAATCCTAAACTTTGTCTTGTTATTGATGTTAAGAAAATTTCAGTTGATTTTTTATTCTCTTTACTCTATATGTAAAGATACATCAATGTATAAAGCTATGGGTTATTACAAAATTCACTGAGATCTCAAAGTGAAGGTAAACTAGAAAAATGGGTGAATACAGACAGAATTGAAAATAAAATTCCTTGGAGACTTTTTGTTTCATTCCACTTTAAGTAATTTATTCGTATAACCTTGATTTGTAAGACATTTCTTTAAAAGAAATAATATAGGCATATGTCCTTTGTTCCTTTTTAGCAACCCTATTTGATTTAGCAAATTGTTTCATTTATAAAATATTTCCTCCCTCTCTTTTGATGATTAATCAAAATAAATACAGAAAATACCTTTCACTTATTATATATTGTAATATAGAAATATTCAGAAAGCATATTCATATGGACTTTTAAATGATAATCATTTATTTAAATATAATTCATTAATTTATATTTCTAAGCATATTTATATTCCTTCTAGGTTTCACTTTTCCAAAGTGTAACTCTTCTGTGATATTCATGCAAAATTTTAAAGAGTGAAGTTAATGCTGTGTTGTAAAATGTGTGGCTCCTTAAATGCTTTCCATAATCATTTCATATGCTTTGCCTTAAAAACATGTCCCTACAAATAAGTTTTAGCTTGTTTTTTCTATATGCCTTCAGTTTTTTCTACTTATTCATCAAATTTTAATACATATATTTTCTGGTTTCAGGGCCTCATACCTTATGTGCAGTGTGATATCAAATCCCATGTTTAAGAATACAAAGTATTAGGGTCAAACTTCTGAAGGGATACAGTGTAGTAACTTCCTCCAAATTGAAATATTCCATCAAAGAGGAGGCTCATTAAAACTAGGAAGTACATCAGTTTGAGGCCACCCTGAGTCTACATAAGAGAATTACAGGTCAGCTTGGGATGGAGTAAAACCATACTTTCAAAAACAAACAAAAAGACTAAGAATTAAAGGAGATTTGAAAGTGTATGTTATAGATGCTATTGGGGACACAATGTCAGTCCAGCAATTGCAAGTTGTGTAGTGAGCACCACCTATTTTGAGTTACCACCAGATAGACTTTTAGTGCTCCTGTAAGTTATCCCTCACTCAAACTCCTATAATTCACTCAATAAACTTAATATTTGACTAAGCTAGAATTGGGTTGAATCATTACTTTCAGCCATCAGTCTTTTATCTAGGGTAAAAAGACATTTCAAATCTCCCAGTAATAATAATAATAATAATAATAATAATAATAATAATAATAATAATAATAATCACAAGATAAAAGAACGATTTTGCCACCCGAAGCTTAGATCCAGCTCTATATGAATGTACACCTCAGAACAAATATTAATTCCTAAAACAGTGACAGGACCTTAGGACCTCAAGCATCTCTGTATATACCTTACTCTGATCTAAATTTTTGTTTCAAATTATCACTCCTGCCTTTTATTTCTTTATTTCAGCACCCTCAGATTCCCTTCTCCAATTATTTTGTTATCTCTTACAGAGCATTTTCATGTCTTGTAAGTGGAAGATAGGACAGGGTTAGAATGTGTTCTGCTGTGTCAGCTCAGTTTACCCTATTGATTTGGAGCAAATCAATGAGTTTTTAAATTAAATTCTCCTTCCTAATGCAGTAGCACAGGTGGAGCTTGGATTTATTGACACAGTGCTAAAGAGGACACAACACTTCAAAGAGAAAGGAGGCCAGAGAAGTAATTTTGTGAGTTGAATAAATCATGATGGCTTTTCTGTACCACTGGATGGACAGAGTTGGGGGTGGGGGAATTGTCAGGTACACATGTGCATAGTATATGAGAGATTTAAGGCTTTATTTTTTGTAAGTAAAGCCACCCCCACAAAATGTAAATTTATGTATTCAATCAACTTACTTATAAAAATTAATACTCTGATATCATCTAAAACACAGTTTACTGGGCACGATTTCACCTTCACTGGAGAATAGCGAAGACTGTACTTGCAATATAAATCATGACTTCAAAGGAAATTGTAGTGTGTATCATTGGTGCTAAAATTAAGTAGTGTTTGATAGCCAAGTCTTCTGGAATGAATATTGCTCTTTCCTTCCTTGGCTGGCATATGCCATTGTAGTTTTCTTCAAAAGATCTACTTCGAGTTTATGTCTTCAAAACCTGGTTATAGTGAAATGAGATTAGTCATTAAAATAGATTGAGATATAAGTGGTTACATGTTATAAGATAAATTGCTGTCATTATGTGTCTGAGATTTATCATATGAATTTTGACATCCTTCTTTTGTCATTATTCATTCATTATTTAAAGCTTAAATTTGTGTATTACAAGTCCTATCTTTAGGATTAAGCAAATTTGTTACACAACCACTGAGCACATTCATGTTAGTGAACATATGATATTATAAATCCAGAAAGCCTACACTATGTTTCTTGAAGATATATAGTATATAATTTGTTTTATTTATATGCATGTAGAAAACTGTGAAGTCCATTCATGCCAAATTACATTTTTTCATAAAACATTAATGCTGTTCCAGTAATCAGGTGAAAATATTGTTTCAATGCTTGATATTCTGATTATATTTCAGTAGGAAAAAAATTATATCTGTACAACGTAGATAGTTTTAAACGACATGTCCCCAGGAAATGAGATGATGAGGCTTGGATTTAAAGTCATGTTTAATTCACAATGTTGATAACTGCTGCTTGTAGAGTGGCTATTGAGTAGCTGAAGGAACGAAGTCAGCTTTAGTGAATGGGAGTCCATGTTGGTGAGGGCACATATAACTTCCTTCATTTCACCATGGAGCTTTTGTTCAAGTCCAAGAAACATTTTACATCACAATGGATAATTTTACCAAGTAATATAATAATACAACCATAAAAGCCATGTTTAAGAAGGCTACTATCAACACTATTCATAATAGCCTCAAAGTTCAAGTAACACAAACATTCATTAGCTAGTGGAAGAATAAATAAAGAGAAACACAAAATGGCTTTACCATGCAAAGTACTGATGTAAGCTATAATATGAATATACTCAAAAACAAATAATGGTAAAAAACAGATTTAATCTCTATATTATAAAATCTAGAGTTATTCAGAAAAAAACTATATAGAAAGAAGCCAGATTAATATCACCTGGGGCTAGTGTTATAAGTAGTACTGTTGTAACTGAGTTTTGACTTTACTAGAGTGAAGGAAATATCCAAACATTAAATTATGACAATAAATCCAAAACTCTTCAAATTCAGCCAATAATTTGATTTTTATTCCTAAATTGTGAATTTTAAAGTATAAATAATGTTAATAGAATACAAAAAACAGTTTTTCACTTGTTTCTGTTGCCTCTGATACTACTCAATGAACAAATTTGAGGACAATAATTCTAAAGGCCTTATTCTTGAGTTTATCTTCTCTATCACTTCAACATCTGAAATAAAGTATACACAAAAGTGCACATTTGTATATATGTATATTACACTTTCAAATAGTTTTGTCTACATGAATTCTGTATCTCCATGCTTACAAATTAAATCACTTTAAATTTAAAATATTCTACCATTTACAAAATTTTGCAGACATAAAATTCTATATGAACACTAAAACTCACCATATTAATATAAAAACTGTCAATTTATATTTATTGAATGGATTGCTATAAAGAATGTATAAACAATACAAAAACAAAACTCTGGGAAGATTACAGAGTGGGTAAAGCAATTGCGGAACAAGCACGACCAGAATTCAGGTTCCCAGCACCTATGTAAGAGTCAGGAGTGGTATGGTGTGCTTTTTTTGCAATGCCAGGGAAGCAAACATAGAAGGATCCTTGAGGATTGCTGGCTAGCATATCTAGTCAATTCAGTGAATCCTGGGGTCAGTAAGGGGCCCTGTATTAAAAAAAAAAACAATTTGGAACTGGTTATATTGCTCAGTGGTTACATGCACTTGCTTGAAAATCTTGACTACCAAGATTTGATTCCCCAGTGCCCATATAAAGTCAGACTCACAAATTGGTGCATGTGTCTGGAGTTCATTTCTTCCTGCATGAGGAACAAATGTACACCCATGCTCTTTTTCCTTTCTCTCTCTCTCTCTCTCTCTCTCTCTCTCTCTCTCTCTCTCTCTCTCTCTCTCTCTCTCTCTGTCACACACACACACATACACACACTTTCTCTGTCTCTCTCTCATAAATGAATAAATACAATTTTTAAAAAGTTATTTAAATAATATTTTATGAGTAATTGAGGAAGATACGAGCATCAACCTCTGGTGTACACATGAATGCATCTTGTTCACACATGTGAACCCACACACATGAAAACATGCATGCACACATACATAGGGAAAGAACCTAAAAGGTGGCTAAAAAGTATATTTAAAATGCTCAAGATATGTAGTCACTAGGAAAATGCATATCAAAATTATATTGAGATCACATTTCACCCCACTTTTGAACTGTTACTATAAAAAATAACAGCTGACAAGCCTGTTTACATATTGTTGCAATAGTAAACAGTATGGAGATTCCTGAAAAAAATTAAAATGTGGGGCTGGAGAGATGGCCTAGCAGTTAAGGTGTTTGCCTGCAAAACATAAGGACCTGATTTCAATTCCCTAGTCTCCACATAATGCCGGATGCATAAAATGGAGCATGTGTCTGGAGTTCCTTTGCAGTGGCTGGAGGCCCCGACACACCCATTTTCTCTCTCTCTCTCTCTCTCTCTCTCTCTCTCTCTCTCTCTCTCTCTCTCTCTCTCTCTCTCTCTCTCTCTCCTTGTCTCTTTCTTTCTCTCTCTTATAAATAAATAAAAATATTTTTAAAAATTAATATGAGAACTGAAATAAAATCCATCCATATAACTTGTGTGACTATATATTACTTGAAGGAAATAAAATCATCAAATATAGATATACATACACATTCACTCACCCCCACATATTGATAGATAATTATATACATAAATACATCCATATATACATACAGTCATACTCTTCACAATAACCAAGGTGGGAAATAAGTATAGTTACCTGTCAACTGATATTCAGTTAAATATGATGAATATGCAAAATGGAAGATTTTTAATCCATAAAATTGAATGAATGTTGTTATTTGTATAAAAATTGATAAACTAGGACACATCATATTATGTAAAATAAGAGACACAGAAAGACAACTATCATATACTTTTTTCCTATTCAGAATCAGGCAAAGAGATGACATGAAAGTGAAAGGTATATTATTCATGATCAGAAAGGTTAAGGAAAGGGGAGTGCATAAAAAGACAATAGAAAAAAGAGTATAGGTGTGATTCAAACACAAGTATATGCATGTATGGAAATGTAGCAGTGAAGCACATTAATTTGAACAATTAATATATATTAGTAATAAAAATAAAACCTAATTAAAATTTACTCCATCTATTTACACACATACACACACACACACACACATACTATGACTTCATTTTAAAAGTTCTTTACTGATTACTTAGTATGCTTCATTATGGTTAGCAGCAATTTTATCACTTATGCACAGAAAATAAACAATTAACTAGAGTTATGTACATTAAAATCTGTATTCAAATATTCCCCAATTGTAAAATAATATTTCATATATTAAAACAAACACAATTCACCCAACATTCATTAATTATATTTGGTGATTACGTCTCCTTAACCTTTTATAATGTGAAATCTTTTCTTGATTTTCTTCATTTGGTCTAAATTCTGGATTTGATTTCATTATTTTTGTAGTACATTTATCTAGACCTTGTATTTCCCCGTTTTTCATTAAGTTACATCTAACCATGTTATTAATTAATATTTTGCCATGGATACTTTTAGTTATTCATAAAATATATTTTAATTAACATTTAATCCAAATTTAAGTGAGAAAAATGGTATAAACAAGACCAAGGCCTAATATGAGAAGATTTTGCTTGAAATATAACATATTTCCTCACTGACAAATTTGGGTCTTGAAAATTAACACCTCAAAACAGATTTCAGAGGTTATTATTCTGAATAGTCTTTTTTCTGAATATAAGCTATGAGCTTTCTTCCGTAAACTTATATTTCAATTATATAAAACAAAGTTGAAAATGTGTATAATTAAACTTTAGTTTGTATGTTTTAAAGCAGCAATTCAAATTATTCCTTTAAATTTCTTTTCATATGTGTATTTCAAGCCCATAGTAATTTTCTTTGAGAATGATAAAAAAAAGCAGAGATAGAAATGTTTTAAATTATTTAAATCTTGTTGCACTGGGTATTAGCTTTTCCTACCTGACATATATTTAATTATTGACTCAGTTACTATTACTCATTTTTTTTATTTTCTTACTTAGACCATAAACATTTAATGGTATTTAGAGAGGCTATGAAAACTTATACAAATTACATATGATATAATGCATTTATGAACTGAAATTTCTACTTAGCATTTTATATTTGAGTCTCTACTTTTCTTCTTTATTTGTAATTTTTGTATATGTACAGAAAAATAGGTTTCATTATGTCATTTTCATGCATACATATATACATATTGTACTTTGCTTATATTCACCCCAATACCCACTCTTGTGTTTTTAAAACCCTGGTACCACGATTTGGACCTTATGCCTTTTAATATACTATATAATCAGTAGCAGAATGCTATAACTCTAGCATGTACTAAATCCTGGCATACACATACCATTTATTTATTTGTTTAGACATGGTCACACTTTCAGTCTGAAAGACCCCCCCCAAGGCCTCTCTCAGGAGAGCATACCCCAAAACTCCAATAACCACACCAGCAGATACAAAAGCAAGAGGATTTCATTCTTCGGCTGCGCAGTCGGGCTCCACAATCAGGCAGATGAATGTCTAGGCAAGATGGAGCCCCAAAGAACAAAGGAGCAGGGTATTTATGGACAGGAGCTATCTAATTATAATACAGCTTGGGTTACAGGGTGTGTGGTATTTCTATTGGCTCTTTTTCCGTATCTGTATGCCTCTTGATTGGTTACTTTCTTGGAGCCACATCCCAGGGCCAGCCCACAGTCCAGGACAGCCATATGCTTCCTTATATGGTGTCTTTTTTTTTTTTTTACTTCCTGGTC
>PVHP010017383.1:24693-34718 GCA_004024765.1 Zapus hudsonius | reverse complement strand
TCTACTTTACTTTGTGAGACAGGGCCTCTCACTGAACCTAGAGAGCATAGATTCAGCTGGTCTAGCTAACCAATAAGCCCTAGGGACTCCTGTCTCTGCTTTCCCAGCACTGGGCTTACAGGAGCGCACCATCACACCTGGCTTTTACATAGGTGTTGGTTTCTACTGAGGGTATAAGCTCAGGTCCTCAGCCTTGCACGAAGCCATGTCCCCTGCTTCTAATTATTATTATTATTATTATTTTAATTTTTAGGGGGGTTTCGAGGTAGGTTCTCACTCTAGCCCAGGCTGACCTGGAATTCACTATGTAGTCTCAGGGTGGCCTTGAACTCATGGTGATCCTCCTACCTCTGCCTCCAGAGTGCTGGGATTAAAGACGTGCGCCACCATGCCCGGCTCTAATTATTTTTCTAGTTAATTTTTTAGGTTAACATACAAAGTAATGCTAATGTATTATACTTGTTCTTGTTTTCCTCCCCCAATGGCCTCCCCATAAAACAATTATATTTTAGTGAAAAATGATCATTGCAAATATATAGGGGTATAATAAATATGATATTTTGATACAAGTTGACATTGGAGAATAAGCAAACCAGGCTAGGTAATGTATCTACTGCTTTACATACAACATTTCTTTGTATAAAATTACTCTTTCAGAAGTGTGGAAATGTAACATGCTTTATTATCAATTGCAATCACCTTGCTGTGTAGTGCACAGCCAGAACTCAATCCTCCTGTGAACGTAAACTCTGTACCCTTTGAGCAGTGTTTCTCGTCCTCACCTGCTCCCAGCTCCTTCATTCTTTTGCAACTACCTTCCACTCTCATCTTCTGAGTGTGATGTTTTATATTGTGCATAAAAGTGAAATCATGAAATGAGGCAGGATAGAAAGACAATGAAAATGATGGAGACATAAGAAAAGAGACTGGCTGAATCCTCTCCCTACCTCAGAGAGAAAAATAATTGCACACAATTAGCAGCTGCTTAAGGCCTTTCTCTCTTCCCAGATGTAACTCTGCACTTTTCTAGGAACCTCACCAGAAAACTCATTTGTAGGGACAGGACATGTACTGAGCCCATTGTACAGTCTTAGTGACTTCTGGTTTTACCCTCTTAGATTATAATTCCATTGAAGATGTCTCAAAACCAATCTGCAATCTCATTTATCAAAGGAGAAAGGAAAGGATAAAGATTTCTTAGCAACCCCTGGAAATGTCACTTGAGAGCCCCCAAATGGTGTATGTGGCTAGTGCTAATGATCAGGAATCTTGGGTTCCTTGTAGGCCAACATGTCAATAATTTGGGGTGTTCCCAGATCCTTATCCTATGAATTTAAAGAATGAAATCCAATGACCAGAGAATAAAGTTCGGAAAGATTTAATCATAGCTTAAAGCTTTAGGAAGAAGAGAAGGGGGGCTTAAGCCTAGAACATAAGAGAAGGGAGCAAGGTGGAGCTCTTGCCCAGGGAGGCAAAAGGGCTTTTTGAGAAGCCCATCTGGAGACTGCCATCTGGGATTTTATGGGGAGTGGCTACCTGAGGAAGACCAGGTCCACGGGTTCTCTGTGTGCCCCATGGATAGATGGCTGGTTTAGCCAGTTTACTCCTGATGCCAGGTGTCTGGGGTCAGGAATTTTGGAATTCCCTAGGAAGGGAGTGGAAGGAGTCCCTAAGGAGCAGAGATAAGGAAGGGCCAGATCCTTTGGACATTCTGACCTGTAGTGAAGTGTAGTTGCCTAGATTTTTCCTACAGGCTCAAGGACAATTCCTACACTTAGCCAAGAGAAGGCTATTCACTTTTGGGTCCCTAAGCTGCCTAGTCAATTTCTGTCTTCTATCACTAAGGCACTTAATTGTGATTCTCCTTCAGGCTCTTGAGGAGCCTGCACCCACACTTGGGGGATGTCTTACTTCAGTTACTCTCCCTTGGGAAGACATACTCTCACTTGGCTGTATCTTTCTTTTTAAGAATGTTTCTTTCTCCTAATCCTCTTGCTTAAGTCTATATTACAGTATCATTGATAAAGTCCACAACTCTGCTTTATACAGGATATCCTGAAGTTCTCTCCAGCACTGAAGCCACAAATTCTGGGTTTAACTCCCTAAAAATCTAAGGAAACTCCCCAGACTGCTGAGAGTGACAATGTGGAGCTGTGACTCAGTCCCCTAAATGCTGACAATGCAATATTTGTCTTTCAGCATCTGTCTTATTTTCATTTAGTCTAATGTTCTCTAAAGTCACTCATGTTGTTGCAAATGACAGAATTTCAATATTTTTTAAAAAATATTTTCATTCATTTGTGAGCAGAGAGAGAGAGAGAGAGAGAGAGAGAGAGAGAGAGAGAGAGAGAGAGAGAGAGAGAAGAAAGTATGGGCACACCAAGGCCTCTTGCCACTATAAACAAACTCCAGATGCATGCACCACTTTGTGCATCTGGCTTTACGTGGATCCTGGGGAATCGAAGGCTTTGCAGGCAAGTAGATCAACTGTCGAAGCATCTCTCCAACCCTATTTTGTTTTCTGAGGAAGCTGTATACTGTTTTCCAAAACAGCTCTATTCCTTCCCACCCCCACCCTTGTTATCTGTCATCATTTTGACAATAGCCATTTTAGCAAGTGCACAGTGCTATTTCATGATTTTAATTTTTTTATTTCCCTTGTGCTTAGTAATGTCATATTTTTTTTTTTATTTTGTTTATGAGGCAGGGTCTCACTCCATAGCTCAGTCTAACCTGGAACTCACTATGTAGCATGGGTTAGCCTTGAACTCATGACAATCATCCTACCTTAGACTCCTAAGTACTAGAATTACAAGCATGAGCCACCATGCCCAGCTTAATTTTTTTTTCATATAGCTCTTGGCCTTCTGTATGTCTTCTTTTGAGAAATATCCATTCCAGTCCTTTATCCATTTTCAAATGGTATTATCTGTTTTCCCTATTGTTAAGTAGTTTGAGTTTCTTTTGCACTTTGGCTATGAGCTTATTTATAGATATTTTTTCCCAATCCATTCTCTTAATTGTTTCCTATGCCCTGCTAAAGCTTTTAGGCCTGATATAATTCTAGTCGCCTGAGCTTTTAAATTTTAAAAATTTATTTATTTATTTATTTATTTATTTGCAGAGAAAGAGAGAGAGAGTGAGGGGGGGAGGGAAAGAGAGAAAAAGAATGGGTACACTAGGGCCTTTAGATGCTACAAACTCCAGATGTGTCATAGTTAGGCACACGCTGCTGGGATGAATCTTCAAACCAGGCACAATTTTGCAGAGGAAAGTATTTATTGAAGTAACAAACCCAGGGGAAGTTAAGGAAAAAGGCTGGCCCCCTTTCACAGAGCAAGCAGAGAGAAACCCACCACCAGCACTTCAGGACAACACGCACACTGTAACACTGTAACTCACAAAAATGCAGAACTGCCAGACTGGGGTTCTGGCTTTTCTTTTGCATATCTATCCCTAGTATTTTGCATCCAATTTGAAATACCTCAGGGCTAGACCCCAGGAGACAAGGCCAAAGTGACACTTCCTCCAGCCAGAAGGCTGGAGACAATTCACAATTATAATAAATTCTATTGGGGGACATTTACTCAAAACTACCACAAGATGCATGCACCTCTTTATGCATTTGACTTTAAATGGATCCTGGGGAATTGAGCCCAGGTCATTAGGATTTGCAGGTAAGCATCTTAACTGACGAGCCATCTCTCCAGCCCTTGCCTGAGCCAATTGGGTCATATGAAAGATATCATTTTCCAGCTCAATGCCTTGTAGCTTTACCTGTTTTCTTCTAGTAGTTTTTCAGTTTTAGATCTCATAATTAAATCCCATTTTGAGGGGACTGCTATATAAGAGATGAGCTAAGGGTCCTGTTTCATTCTTTTATTCCTAGATAGCCAGTTTTCCCAACATCACTTATTGAAGACTATCCTTTCCCTGCTGTGCACTCACAAGTCTTTTGCTGAAGATCAGTTGTTGAAGATAAAAGATACATAGGTTTATTTCTGGATTCTCTTCCCTATATCATTAGGATTTTCTCCTTAAAGACTGAATACCATCCAATCATGTGTATAGTCCAAATTTTCTTGAGCTGCTCATCTGCCACTGGACACTGGGGTAGCTTCTTCTGCTGTTGTCAGCGATGCTTATCACAATTGTGGACACACTATGCTTTCAGTTCTTGTCGATCTCTCCCTAGATGTGGGATTGGTGGATCTTGTGCTAGTTATATATATATTTTTTGAGGAACCTCCATAGTATTTACTACTGTAATTGTATTGATTTATAATTGAATGAGAAAATGTACAAGATGTCTGATAATTCCACATTCCTCATTCTGACGATTTCCACATTGCCAATACTCATTCTTTTCTGTCTTATAGTAGTGGTCACATTAATAGGGTGAGGTGATATTTCATTGTAGTCTTGGTTTACCTGTCTGCCATGTTTAGTGAGGCTGAGGATCTTTTCATAGATTCATCCATCCTGTCGGAGTTGAACAAGGAGCCCCCAAGTCGACAGTAAAGATCACAGATGAATGATGTTCTCATAGACCTTGGCCTGGGTCCAGAATGCACCAGTGCTTTTGAGGAGTCGTTCAGAGATGAGCTTCTCTTGTCTCCCCAGCATGATAATGGGAATGTGCTGACCCACTTGGAATCAAGCCCACTGGAGGCAAAGGGTGAGCCACAAGGAAAATGGCCAAGTTTCTGATCATCCCTGAGCCTTCACTTTGTTTTCTGTGAAGTAGCTTCTTCTGACAGGCCCATAGAGTTATTCACAAGTAAACTTTTAAAAGTTTTTATTGACAGTCTCCATACATATACACAATGTACTTGGATCATAATCCCCTCCCCCAGCCCTCCTTTGTCCACACTCCACAGAACCTCTGCTTCTTTCCAACCAGTTCCTCTTCTATTCTGATGCCATTATTTTTGTCCTCATATTATTCAGGTCTTGTGCAGGTAATGATAACTGCTGTGAGGTCATAAATAACCCCCCCCCACTATGTTGTGTCTGGAAGATAGTGTTCTTAGTTACTCCTCATCATCCTGTGACTTTTATATTTTCTCCACCACCTCTTCCACAATGGCCCCTAAGCACAAGCAAACATTTTAACAGCGAGCTCTGATTTGTGACATTTGCCAATTTTATTGTAAATTACCCAAAGTATAGGCGATAGCTAGCTTCCAAGCAGGTGTCTTTGAAGGCAGGGCTGGGAAGAGAATCCACCTCACTAGTCCATATGAAAAATGCCTCCCCTAGTACTTAGGATATGTGGGGCTCATCCTCCTCTCTCCCAGAGGGACTCTGTGTGACCTAAATATTAATAAGGATTACTCAATTATTAAAGTTTACCCAGTAAGTAAATATTCACTTCCTATTATGTATGCATAAAGATGAGGAGGAAGAGGGAGGATACTTTGAAAAAATCACATGATTTGGCCTTTTCTCCTGAGACTTCCAAACTGGTCAGGTGACCCTCTGGTGTGCTGGCTTCTCCATCGTGTACTATGTTGACACCTATGCTCTTGTTTATCCCCTTAACTCCCCTGTGGTCTCCTTAAAGACAATTACATTATTTATTTTGGTATCTACACTTATCATTTTGATAATATCCAATAAATAGTTAAGTAGTTTCATGAGCTTGAAACTTACCTGCAGAGGCAAAATTCACAAATCTGAAACAGAGAATAATAGAGGAAAATAGACACTCATAATTACAAAGCTTCTCATTTGATAATAACCTTGCTGCTTCAAAGCATTTGCAGTTAAAATAGTTAACACTTAATGAGTGCTGATGGTATGTTAGACATCAGAATAATGGCTCAGCATACATTGTGCGGCGTCTCATTTAATCTTTATAACTGCCCCAGTGGTGCAGGTACCATTCTCAGTATCTCATTTCATACCTGAGGAAAACAAGCAATGGAAGCTAAGTAGATGTCACGATATGTGCTTTTATTATTGATACTGCGTGCGTAAAGTCAGGATACAAACCTAACACCTGATGCTCATTGTTCCACAAAATAATATTCTAATTTGATAAAACTGGGGGAGAGAGAGATGGGGGGAGATGTTCCTAACCCCACAACTAACAAAATACAAAGCCAGGATAAAGTCTCAGGCCTTCTAATTCCTAACAAAATAAGTGGCAGAACACCGAGTGTGGTGTGAAATATTCTAGTCAACAAAGGCAGGTTAAGAGAAGGGCAACTCTGTTTGGATGTCAGGTGGTTGGAAGATTACAGAAGATGTGGTGTGGGAGGTGGTTGGGCCTTAGGGAAGTAAGGAATGACTTGAGGCTGCGGGTGTTACCTTCCACACCCAGCTCACATTCATGTATACAACATGCACACACACACACACACACACACACACACACACACACACACACACACACACACACACACGGGCCTCCCCCCTGCCGCTCAATGTGGAGAGTACAGGACCAGTCTTAGATAAGCTCACCCCATCTTAGGAGCCCACAGGAGAAGGGCTGGGCAGCTGCTGTCTTTCTTGTGTGTTTGTTTTCCAAGCTGTGTGCCCGAGAAGCCACCTGCCCTCAGGCTGCCCAGACAACACAGGCCTTTTTCTTGGTGTTCATCTCTGATTCCTGGAAGTGGGTCATGCTTCCAATGACCGGAAAGTGTCTGTGTTCCACAGACACATGCAGGTCATCCTGCAGCCTCTCAGGCTGCTGCTAGGTGAACCAATAGGAGTCCCCTGTGCTGGGCTGCAGAGGCCAGGTGAGGGAGGAAGATGTAAGAGATGAGTTTACTTGTTCTAATCCATCCCACTGCTGAATGCCTATGGGTGTTTATTCTCTGACTCATGTTAACTATTTAAGTAATGCTTTTCAAATGATTAGAAACCTACTTATCAAGCCCTTATATGTCAACTCTTTGCTTAATTCGTTAGTGGGGGGACCCGTAAGATAACAAAACTGGATCAGAAAAGGATGCTAGAAGCGCCTGTGCTGCACATGGGGTTCATCCAATCATCCCGGCTCGAAGGTTGAGTCAGAGGAGTGCAGCAAACTGAAGGTCAGCCTGCTCGACCTAGTGAGATCTTGTCTCAAAAAAGCAGGGGCTAGAGAGATTGCTCAGTGGTTAAGGCGCTTGCTTGCAAAGCCTGATGACCTGGGTTCGATTCCTCAGTACCCATGTAAAACCAGATGCACAAAGAGGCTCATGTGTCTGGGGTTTGTTTGCAGTGTCAGGAGGTCCTGGTGTACCCATTCTCATTCTGTCTGTCTGTCTCTCTCAAATAAATTACTAAATAAATAAAATATTTAAAAATAACTTGACATATTATAGGACAATAGCATCAAAAAGTGTGGAGCTAGCCGGGTGTGGTGGTTCACGCCTTTAATCCCAGCACTTGGGAGGCAGAGGTAGGATTGCTGTGAGTTCAAGGCCACCCTGAGACTACATAGTGAATTCCAAGTCAGCCTGGGGTAGAGTGAGATCCTACCTCAAAAAAAAAAAAAAAAAAACCAAAACAAACAAACAAAAAAAGGGTGGAGTTACCTTCTCCATCTTTCCAGAAGATGGAGATCATTAGCATTGTTTCCAGGTTTTTCTACTGCTAACATCTATCTTATTGAGCAAACCTTACAGAGGGCAAACTATATGCACACAAACTACATCTCCTACAGAAAGATGATTCTTAGATTCTTAGACCTTTCTTCCTTTTGGTTGTTGGTGTGTGTGTGTGTGTGTGTGTGTGTGTGTTATATAGATGCATGTTTGCATGTGTGTTGGCACACATGTGAGCCAGCGATTGATGTTGGTTATCTGCCTCAATTAATTTCTTCCTTATTCTTTGAGACATGGTTTTTCTTGAAACTGGAGCTCACCGATTCAAGTAGACTAGCTAACCCGCAATCCCTAGGGATTCCCTGTCTCTACCTCTCCAGTGAGGATGATGGGCGCTTGCCATCATGCTCAGCATTCTACATCAGTTCTGGGAAGCGAGACTCAGGTCTCCATGCTTGTACTGTAAGCACTTTACCTACTGAGTCACCTCCCCAGTGCCCTCTTAGACCTTTTCTTAACAGCTCAAGGAATCCAGCTGTCTGTGGGGGAATTCTACAAGTTGCTGACTATGCCTTTTCCAATTATGTGTTCTGGAACCAAAGAAATAACCAAAGGATGGGTTTGTGGATGTGCTGAGCCCACTGGGAGAAACTCCATAGGCTCCCGATTGCCAGAAGTACCTATGCTGACCTGACTTAGTGCATGGACTTGGTACCCTTCAGAACTGCTGCTGCTCAGTAACTCCCCAAAGTCCAAATACTTCTCTTTGTGTGTGTGTGTGTGTGTGTGTGTGTGTGTGTGTGTGTGTGTTTGTGTGTGCACATGCATATGTATGCTGTGGAGGCCAGAGGTTAATATCAGGTGTTTTCCTCAATTGTTCTCCATTTTATTTTTTTGAGACTTGGCCCTAACTGAACCCAGAGCACACTGATTCAGCTCCTGTCTCTACCTCACCAGCGCTGGGGTCACACCTGGTTTCAGTGTGGGTGCCAGGCATCTGAACATACTCTACCTACTAAGCCATCTCACAGCCCTGATGACTTCCTTTTTTTTCATGTACAGCCACACTGGTAAAGTGCAGAGGTCCCTCTGGGAATGGCAGGTGTTTTGACTTTTGGCTTCAAAGCATGGTTCTTCTTCAAGAGGACCTGGCTTCATCTAACTCAAAGGGTTCTGCTGCTGGAAATTGGTTCCTGCCTAGGGATTGGTGGAAGACCATGACTCTGTTCTGCTGTCCATTTGGTTGAGAACTCTTCTGCCTGCACAGATTGAGAACTTAGCAAAGTGTCTCTCTGCTTCTCTTCTAAGGACACCAAAAGCCGATGCCACAGGCCTCAGGCTGATGTCATAACTGCCTTTGCTCTGCTGTCCTCCAGAACTTGGAAACAATGTGGAGTCTGGGCAAAGAACCTGTGAGAAGGAGTGTTGAAGAATGATCCCAAATCTTGCCTTTGCTACCAACCAGCAGAGGCACCTTGGGCAAACCAATATGTCTCTTTGGGGCCAGTTTCTGCAACTCTTAAGGAAGGCTGGCAGAGTGCTTTTGTGGGACTTTCTAATACCTTTAACTGTGACTACTGTTTAGCTTTGGTGTTTTAGGTAGCCTGAGCCGAGCATACAAACAGGATATGGTTCATGGAAGCACCTTTAGCTTACACTATATGATTGGTCATCGGCATTTCCAAATAAGGAAAATTTAGGTAAAAGCTCCTATTTCTGTGCTCTTTGGCAATAGTGGAAATTGTGGCGCATTCTTGTAGAGCAGTGGTGGATGGAGGGATCGTTCTTTCTAGTGGCAAAGCCTTCTCCTGTTACTTCACTCATTGCTTCCCACAGGAATCCCAGCTGCTGGAGAAATGCAAACGGGAGGGGACACTACAGCATGATGAGGCCAGTGCAGCAAATGGCTGCGCCAGCCAGAGCAGGAGCTCCAGAGCAATCATCTCTTCCCCATGCAATGAGCCTTGGCTTACTGAGAACCACCCACACGGTCCTCCCCCAGCTTCCCACCATCTCACTTTGACTTTGGGATGACTTTGCTTCTCTCTGGTAGTCTCTCTGCTTTCAGTTTTGGAAGACCCATCTGGCTTGCTTGAGGCTGTTCATTTGGTAGATATGAAGCCCATTCCCACTCTTTCTGACACTGTTACTCCTACTTTGAGTCTCCGGCTGACGTCTTCATAGTTATCACATGGCTGATATCTTGATGGCAACAGCTCACTCTGTGTATTAGTTACTTTCTGCTACCGTGATCCGAATCATCACATAAATGGTGGATTGTTTCAGATGTGTCACTTTATCATGGTGAGGAGGGCAGTTCACATCATGGACAGGAAGCAGAGAAAGGGAATACAGGAAAGGATCCGGGACATGCCAGAGACATGCCTCCGATGGCCTACTTCCTCCACCTAGGACCCACCTCTTACTTTTACCACCTCTAAATAATGCCACCAGATTGTGAATGCCTCCAGGGATCAGAGCTTCCTG
>PVHP010017383.1:0-24593 GCA_004024765.1 Zapus hudsonius | reverse complement strand
TCCATTGCTGAGGTTACAAGCAGGCACTGCTATGCTTCACTTTGACTTGGGTACTGGGTATTCAAATGCAGGTCATTATGCTTGCTCAGTAAGTGTTTTATCAACCAAGTTTCTCGCTAGTTTCAATTGTTTTCATTGTATGCATTCATTGTACTTGGTAATATGTTACATAAAGACACAGTCATACAAGTATGCATTCTATTTTAAGCACATGCCTCCGTAACCCATTACATCTCCATTCCCCCTTTTTATTAATCCCCTCTGTTCCCCTAAACAGCTTTGTTTCTTTCATGTCATATGTGTGTGTGCTCGCACATGTGTATGTATGAATTTAAGTGTCTGTATAAAATCTAGGAACTACATATGAGAGAAAACATATTTGTCTTTCTGAGACTGGTTTAATTTGCTTAATAGGATTACATTCAGTTGCATGCTCCATTTTTCTGCAAATTCATTTTTCTTCATGGCTGAAAAAAATCCATTGCATATGTATAGCACAATTTCTTTAGCCATTTCTCTTTTGGACAGCTAGGTTGGTTCCATAACTTAGCTATTATGAACAATGCTGCAATAAACATATATGTGCAAGTGTCTCTGTGATATGTTGACTTAGAGATCTTTGGTTAAATGTAAATACTCAGGAGTGGTACAGCTGGGCCATATGGAAGAGCTAGTTCTAGTTTTTGAGAAATCGTCATACTAAGTACTAGGTCATTGTTCCTTGACAAGACACCTGCTGTTTAAAACCTGCCCTTGGCTCACATTCTATGCACCCACAAGAAGGGCACTTGCAGACCCAGCTCAAATGCACAGCACAAAATTCCTGACATATCTAAACGCCTCCTGCCCCACCTGCCTAACTTCCCAAGGTATTACAGGTCTTCCTCACCCATGGGTTTCCAGGATGTTCCTTAGTACTCCAATGTCATTTAACCAAACCCTCTGTTAGTCTTTGAGAATGCAAAAGAAATAGCTACTGATGAGCAGTGGTCGGGCCTCTTTCAGGAGGTGGGCTTCGCCTGCTGAAGGGCTGACAGGATTTGGATAATTGGAATGGAGACAGGTGGAGAAGTGGTGACTTTGAAGTTGAGGAGATGGGGAGGAAGAGGAGGTAGGCAAGCCCCAAGATAGGTCAGTTCCAACTAGATCCTCACATTTCTGTAAGAGAAGACCCATCATTTGAACTTGGGAAGGTGGAAGGGAAGGAAATCTAGACTTCTTTGTTCAGTGAAGGTACTTAAGCAAGGTGACAATGGCATGAGATAAAGCCAGGCTTTGACTGTGAACTTGGTTGGTCTGTGTAGAAGGGCCAGGAAGGGGGATAACACTAGGAGTGGGGGAAGGGACACAGCAATTCTAGTGTCCCCCCAGCTCTTCCCATCTGTGCAGGTCATGCATGGAACTGCTCCTCAAAGTGGCCAGGGAGAGCCACAGAGTGCCCTGTTCCTTGCTGATCTTTCCCATCTTGCAACAACCCATATGCAGTCTGCCCTGAGAGCAGAAATGAGCCCGAGGGGTCTGGGAGATGAATGTCAGTGCAGCACTCATCATGCAAGTGTGAGGGCCTGGGTTTGAATTCTAAGCAACAAGTAAATGCTGGATATAGTGGTACAAGCCTATAATGCCAGCACTCAGAAGGCAGAGACAGATGGATCCCTGGGGCAAACTACCTAGATAGGCTTGCCAGATTGATGAGCTCTGGGTTCAATGAAAGACACTGTCTCAATGAATGTGGAGTGCAATTGGCATAGACCACTGGTCTCCACACACATGCTTATACCAGTGTGCACACACTTGCATACATGAATACACACACACACAAAAAAAATTTTTAAAAAATGGTATTAAAGGAAGGCTAGAGCTACTGAGGCCTTAGGTGAGGACAGTTAGGAATACCAAGCCTTCTGGTTCTGTCTCCTCCATTCCTTTTCTCTTGGCTGGTGCTAGGAACAAAGACAGGTGTTTAGTGCTGCTGTCAAGGGAGGGAACAATTAGAGCACCACAGCTGAGAGGCCACCTCTAGATGGAAACATGGCAGTGACTCTGGGCCTGATAAAAGTAGAGAGGTGCTCCGAGAGGAATCAAGCAGTCTGTGTTCCCAGAGCAGCCAGGATAGTTCTCTCATGCTTAGAACATATTTCCAGCTGTTGCACATCTGGGCTGGGGTGCTGGAAATGCAATTGTGGTCTGCTTGCCTCTGAGGTTAGGCTGTCCCAGGCGAGGCTAGATTGCCTTGTTTATTGTTGAAAGTTACCTTCTGGACAAGGGGGTCTCATCATGACTCAAAGAGTGTCATCAGCCCTGTGTGTCTTCCTGTCTTAGTACTCATTATTCCTGGTGACTCACCCACTGGTTCCCTACTTGGCTATACCTTACAGAGCAACTGTTATTTCCTAACCTGATGTTCCTCTCATTACATTCTCTGTTGCTAGGTCCACTCAGAGACCCCATCAGGGTCCTTCTGGGGGCTTTACCCTCATCTCGGACACAGACCCCTGCTTGGCAGGTGCAGTAGGCTCGTATTCCCTGACTGACAGCCTGGGAGGGTCCCCTCCTTTGTCCACTGGCCCTTCAGCACACATGGAGCTGAAGACCACATCATGGCAAGTTGGTATGTAGGCCTGGATGGATGAAGCCCAGGCACCTGAGGGCCAGAGGAGAGGAGTGACTTTCTTGAGGCCACATAGCTGGAAGAAAACTCCTTCCTCATGTCCCTGCACCTGTCTCCTCCAGTCTTGTCTTGTGTGCCTCTTGTGTCCCTGATGCCCCGAGTTCCTGAGGGGCTGTTTGCATGCCAGGTGAATAGCATATTTTCTGGCTAGCTATCTTACATGCTCTGAGTGTGGAACTAGATCTTTATCTCCCACTCCCCCGGAAGCTTGAATAGTGACAAAGCTTTCCTGTTCTGGTTCTAAGACCACTTCCATCCATGCCCATCTAGCATTCTGTGCCACAGGATGTCAAAACTGCATATCCCACAGGAAGTCAGAGAGCTGGCCACAGCAAGGTGCAGGCAGGAGTGAGTATCCTGCAATCTGGAAACAGTATCTGGAGATGATGCAGCTGCCAAAGCAGCTCCAGTGTTGAAGGGCAGAGGTGTGATGGAGCAGGATGGCTGCCGAGCTCTGGGAGCCTCCCTACTTCAGTCCACTCCTTTCTCAGCCCAGGGTGTGCAGGGTCTGCTGCACTTGGATGCTGGAGCAGAAACAGTACAGGTCTGGGTTCTAAGGGTTGTGATTCTATCTCAGCAGCCCACTTGCCTGTGTGGCAAGAAGGCTGATGGGAATGTGTTATGGTCCTCCGCAGACACTATGTCCTTCTGCTGGTGACAGGATCATCAACACCTTGCACAGAGCTGGTTCTTGAATGGTGCCATTATGTCCACGCATCGTAGTAGGGTTGCTGTCTGTCTGTACATTACTAGAAGGCCACGGCTTGTGGGCCTTGGCTTGGATGATGGTAGAACTCTCCTGGGTTAAGGCTGAGTCTGAGCCTAGACCTGTCATGTGCTAACCATGTGGTCATGCAATTTCTAAGGGGTATCATTGGAGAACCAGAACAGGTAACATTATATCTGTGCACATTAGCACAGAAACGTGCTGCTGAGGAGCTGGCTCAGTGGGGTAAGCCTTAGCTATAGATGAGGACCTGAGTTTGGATCCCCAGCACCCACATAAAACACCAAATTTGGTGTTGTGTCTTTAATCCCAGCACTGGAAGGATGGAGACAGGAGGATCCCTAGGGCTCATGGGTATAGCTAGTATAGCTGAACTGGTGAGCTCTGCATTCAGTGAAAGTCTGTTTCAAAAAGTAAGATGGAGAGTGAACTACAAACCTCTATGTACATACATGCACCAGCACCTTCACATACATGTGCACCCCCAAATACACAGACAGACAGACAGACAGACAGACAGACACACACACACACACACACACACACACACACACACACACACGCATTTTTAAAAGGTCACAGTTTCTTTTTCTTGCTTTTGAAGAAATTGCATCAATTGATATTGGGAAATGGGGCCAGTGTAGTCTCTGGAGGGATGTTTCCAGGACTAGCAGCGACATGGTTAAAACATCCCCACATATCTCATCTTGAATTTTTCCTACCTTGGTCGGTGGCCTCGTGCCCAGTAGAGGAGGCTTTGCTCTTAAACAAGCCAGGCTCCAGTCCTCCACAGTTGTTTACCAGCTATGCTAGGTAGCTGACTCTCCCTCAATCTCACTGTTTCTTCTGCCATACAAGGTTAGTAATATTTTCTTATTTAATGCTGTTTTCAAGATTAGAAAGAAAAGGTGTGTAAAGTGTCTGTGTCCAGATCCCAAGAAACAGTCAACAAACAAGAGCTACTATTACTTGGACTGTTGTCTAATGGTAAATAAGAGTCCATTTCTCTAGCACTCTTAAGCTTCTCTGGCCAGTCTTCCTAACAGAAATGAGTAGAAGAAGTATTTGGATAATAAGGGGCTGGGTATTTAGAGTGGCATCCATGGACCTTGAGCCCTGTGATCTGCACATCCATCAGCAGAGGCCTGGAAGGGGTACATGGGCAGCTGGAGCTGAAGACCCTCCACTTGCTTCACATATATGCAGTGGAGTGCATGTGTCCCAGGAGGGGCCACTGAGGAGTGAGTATAGCCATAGTATAGTTCCAGTGCCCAGACAATGGATAACCCACCTCTGCTTATGGCCTCCTGGAAACAAACATGAGCTGAGAAGTGCCTCCAAGGTAGGCCTTCCCCATAGCTCTTTAGCCAGCACTGGCTCTGGAGATGGCTCACCTTATGGAGTTCTGTTCAGGCTACCAAATGACAGGGACAGTGCACATATTCTTGAAGTCTTTGGAAAAACCAGGACACTGAGTATTGAAAGAAAGCAAATGGATTAGGAGTGCCACTGCCAGGGACCTGGGATGTATTTAAATCACTGATATTCAAAAATGTCAATTGACATGTTAATTTCTTTCTCCTCCTCTGCCTCTTTCCTGCAACCAGTGTCAGGCCTGATACACACCTGACACTCCACACTTGCATCCATGGTGACTTGGAGGGTACCCTCCACTCTTTACCAAGGAGAAGGCTGCTTCCTTTCCTGCAGATCAAGGGAGGGCACAATGCCTGGACAGTGAAGGAAGCAGTCCCTCATACAGGCACCTGGATATCAGAAGTGCTTCTTGCCTATCGACCATCCTGAGATATTGGTGTATGGGTCTTTTTTTCTTTTTCCTTTCTAAAAATGTTTTTGTTTCTGAGACAGGGTTTCATGTAATTCGAGCTGGCCTCAAACTTATTATGCAGCTGGGGTGGCCTTGCACTCCTGATCCTCCTGCCTCTGCCTCCCAAATTCTGGGATATTGACATGCATCACCATGCTTGGCTTGATACAGGCTGGAGTCAGCTTTCTCGTTGCTGTGCAGAAAAGAACCTGACTAAAAGCAGCTTGTGAAAGGAATGGGTTCATTTTGGCTTACAGACTTGAGAGGAAGCTCCATGATGTCAGGGAAAATGACTGCATGAGCAGAGGGTGGACATCACCTCCACCACAGCACTTCAAACAGTGGCAGGAAGGTAAGCCAAAACCAGGCAAGCGGAAGCTGGTTAGAACCCCCATAAACCTGCCCCCCCCAACAACACAGCTCCAACAAGTTTCCAATACCAAAACTGCCATCAGCTGGGCTTCAAGCATTCAGAATACATTATTTATGGGGGACACCTGAATTAAACCACCACAATTCCTGTATTTATTTGAGGTAACTCTAGACTTAGAGAGTTGCCAATGTAGTTCAGAGAGTTTTTGTATATATGTCACCCAGTTTCCCGTTAATATTAACATTTTATATAACCAGTGTATAGTTATCAAAACTAAGTAAGTAGCATTGGTTCATTGTTTTCAAAAAACAGATTTTCTGTGTGCTTTGCCAGTATTTCATCACTGTCCTTTTCTTCTTCCAAGATCCCTGAGTATTTACCTATTGTGTCTTCTTAGCCTTCTCTAATCTGGAATAACTCTCCACTTTTTAAATGTCTTCCATGACCTTTAGAATGTTACTTCCCTTTTTCATGTCTTTTGTGAGAATTTAGAAGGTTACCAGTGAGGCATTTGAAGACTGAGAGACACATACTTGAAACATCTCAGACGACGGAGTGGGCAGCGCTGAGTTCTTCACAGGCTTGCTTTCTGTCATCTGCTTCCACTGTCTTATGTTTCTCTCCTGCCAGAGCCTTTGCTTCTGCCAAGAATCTGTCCCAGAGAGCAAGAGAGCCTCTGCAGTCACACGAGTGGCAGCAGCTAATCTGTTTAGCATGCTGCATTAGCCGTGCTCCCGTTCTCTGCAGAAAGTGTGTCCTCAGCCTGGCCAGCTTGTGCTCTATCCAAAGGGTGACTTCCTGAGGCCATGGGGACTTTCCTGTCTCGCTCATCTCCTAATCAAGGCTGTAGATGATAGGATTTAGTCCATGGGTCAATCAATGCATAGGCACAACAGCAAAGTGACAGCCACTGTTTGCAGAGGACCACCTGAGTGCATGTGGGTTGCAGACATGTAAAACTTGCCATTTCATTAGCACCATACAGCCCTGTTAGACAAAGACAGACAGAAAGGGCTAAGAGACTGGTCAGAGTACAATAGAAGCCCTGTTATCCAGGATGATTGGTGGGCTAATCGAAGAGGGCCTTTAAAGAAAGGAAACTTTGGCAAATAATGCTTCAAACATCATACTTGCCTCAGCACATTAATGTCTATTCACTTAGCAAACTGTTGGAGGTATATCCTGAGTCTCATTCTGGGCCCACTATTTGAAGTTTAGCCTCATTGTATTTGCTAAATATTTTACTTACAACTTCCAGTATTTTGGGTTTTAACTTTTTGTCTTTATTTTCCATAGTTACATACATTGTAGGAACAAATCTTAGGATGATAGCCCCATTACCCTCCTCCCTGTCCCCAACCCATCAGGGACCCTCCTTGTGGGTGTACTGGATCAGTCCATGGGGTAGAGGGTTATAAATAGCACAGGAAGTAGCCAGGTTCCCTCCCCCCTTTCTGTGTTGTTACTGAGGGGGGCAATGTCTCTGGGTATTCTCCTCCACCATGGCTCTTACAGTCTTTCTGCCCCCTCTTCCTCTCAATTCCCTGAGTCATGGTGGGTGAGTTTTAAGTCTGTTTTATTGTTGAAATCCTAAGTGTCTCTGGACTTCTGCTTTGGGTTGTGTTGGGTTTTAATTTTTAAAGCAGAGTAAGTGCTAAAACTTCCAAAACAATATGTGTATAAATGTTTAGATATTACAAGCTTTTAGAATGATCTCATTCTCCTAAGACTAGTTAGAATTTAAATTTTTTTAACTGTTTTTTTTTGTTCCTATTTTTGGTGAGAGAGACAGACAGACAGCAGACAGACAGACAGAGGTGTAAGTATGGACACATGTGTGCCACAGCATACAAAGGTCAGAGGACAACCTTGGGGTGTTGGCCCATGCCTTCAACCTTGGTTTGAGTCAGGGTCTCTCTTGTTGAATACTGCTGAGAACACCAGATTAACATCCCTGCAAGCTTTAGAATTCTCCTGATTCCACCTCCCACTGGCCAAGTACAGTGGGACTGTAGGTGCATATACCATTGTGTCTGGCTTTTTGTGGTTTCTGGAATCCAAACTCTGGCCATCGGGCAAGTGCAGCAAGAATTTTAACTGCTAAACTATCATGCCAGCCCATTTTTTCATTCTTTCTCATATTTTCTTATAATTGTCATTTTTAAAACTTTTTATGGTTCTAATTTTAAAATTTTATTTGTAATTTTTCTTTGTCAAAAGCTTTCTCAATGCATACCATTTCACTGAATACAATTTTGTATCCATGTATCATTAGTTAATGAATAGTGAACTCTATTGCCAAGTGTAAGGCCTAGCAGATCTAGTTGGCAAGCTGCCTGGTAGCTCTTCCAGCACTGAGACAATGGACTAGCCAGCATTCTCCCAGCCATGTGTGAGTCATGAGTCTTAGTCAGCATCCTTTCCTGGACCCAGGATTGGTGAATGATGGCTAGACCACTGCACCAAACACTCAGAGGTCATTGGATAGCTTCTCATGTATGTGATCTTTCATCTCAGTTTAGTAGCTGCTGCTGAACAACCACTTCATGCTCGCAAATGCTAGATGCTTGCGAGCCTGGAGATAAAGGCCGCACAATCCTTGCCCTTAACAAGCCTGTGATAAGGTACAGAAGAGACAGATTTACAGGTTTTGATACTCCAAACACCAAGAAGCACAAAGTGTATGTTATGAAACTAAAGAGGAGTAAATAATTGATTCATCTTGAGACATTCTAGAAGGCTACCTGGGGGAGGTAGCCTCTAATGGGCACTATAGTATGAAAGGAAGTTAGTATCATTTCCCCAAATAACCCATGTGTACAAACCTCTTCATAGGGCTGTTCCCTGCCATGGACGTTGTAGGTACCAGCAGCAGCTGGGTACACTTGTTTACCATGATCACCATGAATCCTGGAGGGAAACAGAACCCATGGGTTACACTATCCACATTAGAATTACACATAAGGAAGGAGGTATCATATAGCACTGTACAGAGTAAAGACAGCAGCAAAGATAATAGACAGGGGATGCCCCTAAGTCCCAAGCCGCCCTACCTATCAGTCTGATGCAGAAAGTCGATGCTAGCCCTCGGTTTGTTGCATGCTAGGAAGATGGGATGCTTTGATTCAAACTGTGCTGCACACCCAAGTTGCTGAAGAGATTACCACTCCCTGGGCTGCCAGTGTAATGATATGGTCAATCGTAGAAAGTCTAAAGCCAATACAGCCTTTGGGGAGGAAGATATTTTCCTGTGCCACTTTGACTATCAGCAGAGAAGCAAGGGGGCCCAAGAGAGCTAGTCATGTCTCCATGGAGGGATGGAGAGGTGTGGAGAATTACTGCTCTGCCCAAAAGGCACCCGAGTGTCTCCTGCTGCCACAGCTCAGTTACTCTGGAAACATCAAATCAGAGACATAAGAGCTTAGGAGACAGCTCACTAAAGCTGGGAGCACACCTGTATGCATAACTCTGAGAAGCAGAGACAGGAAGATCCTGGGGCCTCACCAGTGAGCTAACCTAGCTAATTTGGTGAGCTATGGGTTCAGTGAGAGACACTGTCTCAGAAAACAAGGTGGAGAGCAATCGAGGAAGACACTGATGTTGACCTCTGGTCTCCACATGCACCTGCATACACACATATGCCTAAACACATACAAACATGTATATACCACATGTACATACATACACAAGAAAAACACCACAAAAACAGAGGTCACAAATTTAAATGTCTTCTGAGACCTGAGAGTAAATATAAACTTGGCGAAATGAGTTGGGTGTAGGGCTAGAAGAATTGGTGGGGTCTGTGGTACACTTGAGAGCATGGGTGTCAGCTAGCTAGGGCTGGATGGGTGACAGGTGGGAGGTAGCTCTACCAAATCTCTTGTCTCCGCCAAGCTGGGGGCAATTGAGGAGAGCCTGGTGGGTGAGGCATACAGTAGAGATGGAGCCCCTCCCCCATCCATGGAGCGCCATCACAGTGTCTTCTTCCTCATGTGCTGGTACCTCTCTGCCTTCTTCAGTCTTAAATGCACTGCATAAAGCAGACTGTCTCAGGTCATTATTGCTAGAGGCAGGTGTAGTAATACCTGCCCGTAACCCCATCACTCAGAAGGTGGAGGCAGGGGGATCAGGGGTTCAACAGTGACTTCAAGGCCAGCCTAAGCTGCCCGAGATCCCCTGGAGAGAGAGAGAGAGAGAGAGAGAGAGAGAGAGAGAGAGAGAGAGAGAGAGAGAGAGAGAGAGAGAGAGAGAATAACACTGACTCAGTGCACTCAGTGCTCTCAAAATTGATGATTCTTCCCCGGCCCCCTTGAGGTAGGGTCTCACTCTAGCTCCAGCTGGTCTCAGCAATTCTCTTAACTCTGCCTCCTGAGTGCTGGGATTGAAGGTGTGTGCCACCATGCCTGGTTTATGATGATTCTAATTTTTTTTTGTTTTTTAATTTTGGGGTAAGGCCTCACTCTATCCCAGCCTGACCTGGAATTTACTATGTAGTCTCAAGGTGACCTCAAACTCAGGATCCTCAGATCCTCCTACCTCTGCCTCCTTTGTGCTGGGATTAAAGGTGTGCAACACCACACCTGGTGATTCTTTTAATAAGAAAAGGTATCCAGCAGGGAAGATGGCATAGTTGGTAAAGTGATTACTGTGTAAGCATGAGGACCTGAGTGTGGATCCCAGCAACCATGTAAGAGCTGGGTGTGGCAGTGTGCACCTGTAGTACCAGTGCTGGGGAGGTGGAGACAGGAGAATCCCTGGGGCTTGCTGGCTGAAGTGGTGAGCTCTAGGTTCAGTGTAGGGTCCTGTCTCAAAAAATAAGGTGAAAGGCAAGTGACCAAGACACCTGACATTGATCTCTGGCCTCCACATGCACGCATACATATGTGCCCCTGCACACACACACGAACACATACATACACATCACACACTCAATGTTAAGTACTGGCAGTGAATTCCAGTTTTCCCACAATGCTTTGTGAGCCCAACACATCCCATCTGCAACTTAAATGTGGCCCGTAGGCTAACAGGTTGTACTTTCTGGGTTGTGGATAAGAATTAGCTACTATTGCTGGATCAGTGGACACTAACCAGGTTGTAGGCAGCCCTCCAAACAAGATAGACTTCCCCATCCTCAACTCCATTTTCCACAGGGAACAACATAGATCATTTCTTTGTTTTATCTGCCCGAAGTTGCTAACTTCCTGAGAACTTAAGGCAAGTGGTTCATCATATGAAGCTAGCAAACTATTTCTCAGGAATGCACAGACTAGAACTTCTTGGATGGTGACTTCCTATGTGAGTATGCATGATCTGCAAGTGAAACCAGGGTGGATGAACTTGGCAGCTTGAAATGATGCCTGTGAGGCACTTCCCCTCCTTCTTGCCACAGGCATCAAAGCTCTCATCAGCCTGTACCTTGGGGAGCTGTCACAGCCTCATTACTGCTAATTCATCTTCACTTAGTACATCAAAAGGCTGATTTATAAAATTGGGTGGGCGCACAGGAAGTTTGATTAGCAACATTATGTTGTTTGGCTTGACGGGCTCAGAAAACTTAGCTCCTTTCTGTCCCAGAAGCTCAAGGTAAGACCCAAGTATTTATGTTTTTCTTCTGAAATTCTCAGGATCAGAAAGCAGTGGAGTAGTTCTGACCTAGGGGTACCGTCTCCATTTCTCTCCCTCCCTCACCTGTAAGTGAATCTCTGGGGTACAGTATTGATTTGTAACCCCAAAATGGAGGGACACTAGGAATGTGGCTCAGTGGTAGAGTGCTTCCTAAGCATGCACAAGACCCTAGCTTCAACCCTCAGCACTGAGGGAAAATAGAAAGTGATAATATTATTCAAATGAATGACTTGAGCTGAGAGTGGTGGTTCACACCTGTAATCCTAGCAGTTGGGAGGCTGAGGCAGGAGGATTGCCAAGAGTTTTAGGCCAGCCTTGGCTACAAATAAGACCCTGTCTCTAAAACAAGAAGGTGATGTGATCTGGGCCCTGGTCCCACCCGTACCACCTTCTCAGTGACCTGGTGAATCTCTTGCTGGGGAACGCTCCCTCATCTTCGCATCAAGGAAGTGCTCCGTGGTTTGGATGACTTGCTTCTTCTGTGGCTTCATCATGGCCCACATAAGCCTGCTGAGCATCAGGTCTAAACGATTAGCCCTTCTTACAGGTTCATGGAAAAAAAAAAGACTCTGAAAGAAGTTCTTCCAAGAAATAGCATTTCATTCCACCAGGCAACCTACTGAGTGCCATGGGACTTGCTGCCTGAGCATCTGGGGGTCACTGTGAGCACCTTCACCAGTGTCTGAGGTGGAGAAGGAGAAAGAGACATAGAGAATGCCAGGCTGAGAAGGCAACTGTTCTAAAGGAAGGTTCCAGGCAAGGGTTATGGCCAGGTATGGATTCTTCTATGGCATACTTTCAACATGAGCTGTTTCCCCTCTTTGCAGAGGTCAAGTCTGGGGCTGATGAACACACACTGCAGTGGTGGATTTAGGTTCAACTCAGGAAAGACACTTATAGAAGCCCCAGTGTTATTTTTTCTTTTACCTGACTTAATATCTCTGAACATGGAGAGGATGATAAAGGTAGTGACCAGGATGCTGGCTGGTATTTGCCATTTAGGGAGTCCTTTTCATATTCTAGAAGCTGAGGTCCTGCCTCAACACCCTAATTGGAGTCTTTAGTTTTGGTTATGGAAACAGCAAGCTCTTTGAATGTGGCTGGCTTTATGTGGGTGCTGGAGAACTGAACTCAAGCTGACAGGCTTGTAAGCAAGAACCTTTAGCTGCTGAGCCATCTCTTCAGCTCTGAACATGTCTCTTTATACAGGACTTTAGAGTTTGCAAGACCCTTTAAAATGTGCCATTGTGCTTGATTCTTCTCCCATTCTCTGCAGTTAGGTATGGAAGCTCTGTTAAATTCTTATGGACTATTAATCATTCAACTGAGAAGCAGGGATGTGGTTCATGAAGGGAACTGGATGATCTGTCTGCGTGTCACATCTGTGGTTGGATGAATGAATCCAGAGTTGAGAATGTCTTGATATATCCTACAGAGTCTACCAGGCCGGACCATGCCTGAGTTCTCTGCCTGGCCACCTGTGTCCTCAGGGAAAGAGGTCTCTCATAGCTCAGTGTTCTTAGGATTCTTCTCTAGGAAGGCTACAGATATGGTAATGCTTTTTTTCCCCCTCTAAGATTTACAGGGAAAGGTCAAGGGTATTACAGATCTTCAGCCACATACGAAGAGGACGTGTTCAACATCTCAGTAACAACTTGCAAAGGGGGGCGGAATCGGGTTAACTCCTATGCTGTTCACAACCCCTTACCCCATAGACCGATACAGACTGCCCACGGAGGAGGATATCCAACTGACCAGGGACAGGGAAGAGGGAAATAGGGGAAGTGGAGACATCAACGCATTATTCCCTTATTAGGTTATCTAATTATGAATAATAAAATAATAATATTTTTAAAAAAGCTCAGGGATGGCAGGTAGAAACTCCATGATGATAAGGGTAGATTTCTGGAGTGTTTAGAGGATTGGAAGCCACGTAAACCAAGTCTCTCTCTCTCTCTCTCTCTCTCTCTCTCTCTCTCTCTCTCTCTCTCTCCCTCTCTCTCTCTCTCTCTCTCTCTCAGAGCCCTCATCTCAGCACAAGTTTTTGCCTGGCACCATCATATGGTCTAGGAGCATCTCTCTGGCAGCAGTGAGCTTAATGACATAGCTGCCATTTCTTGCAATGCTGCTGGTAGAATCATTTCCCATGTTAATTTCACAACAATGCCAACCATAAGGGGTTTATCACCCTATTTTCCAGATAAGAAAACTGAGCAAGAAGGTGCTTCCAGTGTCTGGGTCATCCTACTAACAAGTCACTGCTTGATGTGGGACTGGATGGTCTGTGTAGAAGTAAATAACTAAACACTGGCTGCATTGATTGCTATCTAGTTTCTGATAGAAAGAATCCATCACTCTATGCTTCAGTTCTCGCTGCTTGGAAAAGCCTCGAAGGTTGTGTAGGGTGGAAAGAGGAAGCTCTGTATATGTCCCCCAGCCTGTTGGGACACGGACACTGCCTTCATGGTCCTTTCTGCATGATATAAATCTTTCCCTCCTCTGGGTGGGGAACTAGCAACCTAGCAGAGCAAGGACCAGACCAACAGTGCTGCCAAAGTGGAGGGGCCATGCTCCAGAGAAGAATTAAAAGGAAGTCCTAGTGGACAACAGGAGAACGTCAGGCTGACCTGGCCTGAAGGAAGAGCCCCATGGCAGCCATATGGCACATGCACTTGCCATCCCAAGACCCTATAGCAATGGGATGTGCAGCCTGAAGAATCCACAGCTTGCAGGCCAGCTAGACTGGGGCGCCTGAAGTGAATGGGCAAAAACAACCTATCAACAGGGGAGGAGCTGTCTCCAGCAGGATGGGGGAGAGAACAAACGCAACAGGGTTGTCCTCAGATCTCCACACACTTGCTATGCCACACACACCTTATAGACACATACCACACATCACATACAGACATACATACACACGAAATTAAAAATAAGTGGGTTTTTTGGGGGATGGGGTAGGGAGAATATCCAGAACCTTGAATATGGTGAGCCTTGACCCCCCCATGTCTACAAGGCTGTGAAAAACTCTTTTGTGCCTTTGGGTCTCCAAACAGGCTGCTAGGTTCAAGGCCCTGGCTACACTCACGAAGCAGTTCATTAAAGACAGCTGCCCCTGCAGGTGGATATTGGATATGGTTGCCTGAAAGACCTTCTTCCTCTTTCCCTAGGTTCTGATTCCACTCCAGGTATGAGGAAGAGTGTGGGCTTTAGATTTAGGTAGGCTTGTGTTGATAACCCAGTCTACTGGGGTGAGACTGGGCAAGCTTCTCACCATCTCTGTGTCTGCTTCGTCACCAGCACTGTGTGACCATCTAATCTCACAGGACTGTGGCATAGAGCAAATGAAATAATAAATGCACAACATATTGGACTGTGCCTGATATGCAAAGGGACTCAGTAGCTATTATATTTATCATTAACATAGGTGATATATGCCACCTTCCTGTCCCTACCAGTCGAGAGACCATCCTTGAAAAGAGAAAATAATCCACAAGCCAACTAGTGTCTTTGAAGAGGAGTTCTGAGCCACAGAAAGCTCTGCCAGTCTCCCTTTCCTCAATGCTTGAGTCCCTGTGTCTCTGTCTTTCCTGTGCAAGGAAAACAGAGTGACCTCAGTCAGGCCAGCATTGCAGGAAAGAAAGCCAGCATTTGTAATGATGGAATGGGATTGGAAAGAGAGCTAGGATCTCAGTATGCATCCATCTTGGGGAGAAGGGCAAGGAGATTTACTTTTAACATCTGGTACTAGAAATGTGCAAACATATGCAGAAATAGAAAGGACATTGTCATGAACGTCAATGCGTCTATTACACAACTGCAGCCACAATTTATGACCATTTTTGTTCCATGGCTACTTCCACCCACTGTTATTTCCAAATAGTCTCAGAAAGCATATGGTTCCATTTATAAACATCTCAATGTGAATCTCTAAAAGAGAAAGAGTCTCAAGCCAATGAACAACAATAACTAAAATCAAACCACAAATTCATAACTAGAATGCAGCCTGTCCTGGTGGCACATTCTAGACATTCCAGCCCTTGGGAGTTGGAGGCAGGAAGATCAGGAGTTAAAGACCACCTTTCGCTAGATAGTGAGTTCAGGACCAGGCTGGGCTACATAAGACCCTACCTCAAAATCAAAACAAAATAAAACAAAACCAACATTAAGTACAATGTCCTTATCACCTCTAAAAGTTGTTATTACTATTCTAATACCAAAAATCCCCTGCTGAAATTCTCAATTGTCACAGAAATGTCACAGATTTTTAGCAGCTAGTTTCTCTGAATCAGGATCCAAATAAGGCTCTCACATTGCAATTGGTTAAACCAACGTTGGTTGGTGTTTTTTATTCTAGATTCATATTCTCTCTCTCTCTCTCTCTCTCTCTCTCTCTCTCTCTCTCTCTCTCTCTCTCCTTTCTCTCTCTCTCCTCTCTGTTTCTTTGTAACTTATTTTTGGAAGAAAGCAGGTCATTTGTCCTATGACACTTTCTACAATCTGAAGTTTGCATTCCTGTGGTGAAGTTTATGCTCAATTTGTCTTTGAGGTCACGACACTAAATATTTATTACGTGCAAGTCATGCGCTTTGGTCTTGCTTGTCCCACCTCATCCACTACAGGAGGGGTACCTTTCTGCTTTATCAACAGGAACAGAAATACCCTTGGCCTCACTTGCTAGAACCTGGGGATGGAAAGGCCAAGGAGAAAGGCTTCCTGAATGTTCCCAGCAGCGTTGATGGTGGGATCAAGCTATTATTTGGACTAGAAGTCCATTTTTATGAACAGAGTTGGCTTTTCATAAAGCAGAGCAATTTTCTTCCAAATAGCCAGGATTGTTTTCACTGCTTCTAGAGCAATAAGGGTCAGGATTTGTCTCCCTCTTGACTTTCAAGAGCATGTTTTCTCAATTCTTTCCTGAAATTAAAGTAAAGGTCAAGGAGGCTGGTCTGAGACCCAGCACTCCCTTCCTCCCTCCCTCCCAGCTCCTACAGATGAGGGACCAGCAGCCAAGTGACCTGTGCTTACCCTGGGCTCAGGTGACCTGCCCAGCTCCGGGTCCAAGCCAAACTCACCTTCCAGATCTTTGCTTTTTGTGGGAAATTTGGAAAGGTAGAGAAAGAGGAAAAAATGAAAACAGCCACTCTGTGGGCTCCATTCTGAATTTAGATCCTCTAAGCAGTTTCCAGAGCCATCATCCCCACTGTGCTCCCCTCCCTAAGTATGAGGCTCTGCACCCCCCATGCCTTCCACCTGCTTCCCACTCTCCCCAGTTTTCTGCTGTGCACGTGAGCTGCCCGGCGATCTGCCCCTTCCTTCGCACAGTACCGATTTTTAATCAAAAGGCACCTCGCTTAGCATTACTGGAGCCCTTCTTTCCACCCCTCCCCACACTGAGTCACTCCAGCACACAGTTAATTAATGTGTGACACTTTGACAGTTTGTGAGGAGACATTTTTACGGAGCCATCAAAATCCAGAGGGATGGGGCTGGCAGGCACACACCCTGCTTGCTTTCACTGTGTCCCCAAACCCTGCCTCACAATGCAGACCCACAGGCCTGTGACCTGACCAGGTATCAAAGCCCCTGATGCCCATTGCTGACTGAACCTCTTGGGGAGGCCTGAATTTTCTGGAACCTCCTGGAAGCCCTGGGACACCTGCTATATTGGGAAGAAGAAGAGCAGGAAGTTGTCTGGGAAGACAGTCCCAGAGGTGAAGAGGCAGCCACACTCAGCTCCCTTCTTTCTGTGCTCCAAGCAGATTCTCACCCAGGGGTCCTTCGGGAGCTGAGTCAAGAGCTGTATGTGCTCCCTTCTGTCTCCCATGCCCCGCTCCACAGATGGGCTGGGTTTCCTGGCTCTCACTCTCATGCGTTAGTGTCCCTGCTCGGTGCTGATATGAGGTGATAGCTCTGACCTCTAGGCCCTCAGTCCCTCTCATTGCCTAATTCATCCCCACCAGCTGTGGGCTCGCTATCTACGGATGCATGTTAGCTGAGTTCTAGCTCACTCCCTGCCTACCTGTACATGACTGCTCCCATGTACCCTCTTCCCTTCCTGTGTAGACCTGACCAGTAAGTTGCTCACCCCAGCCCCCACTGTGATTGGTGCCCAGAGAGCCATGGAGAAGGATCCAGAAGGAGAACTGACTACAGGATATGTAAGACCCAGGAGGGCCTGGCTCACACTGGCTTCACCCTTGGGTGAGATACTAGCTCTGTGGATGGCTTTCCAGTGTGGATGGAGAACTTTCATTGCCAGGTTCTGTGCAAGGAGGTACCAGAAGAGGCAAGGCTTGTGTGGTCCGTACACTGAGTAGCTCACAGTCTGGGAAGAAGCACAGGCACTAAACAAACAATTAGACAAATAATGGCTTAATTAGACCTGTGGTAAGTCACCAGGAGTAGTGTGTTGTGGGAGCTTCAGAAAGGCTTCCCCGGAGAAGGGCTGGGAAGAGAATCCTAAGGGATGGGAGAACCCAGAACACAATGGGATCTTGGGCCTAGGGCAGTGGCTGGGCCTGGTGAGGAGGCAAGGCTCTGGAATGTTCTGGAACCCCAGGAGGGGGCAGGCTGCTTGCCTGTGCCAGTAGATTTGTAGACTCGATGACAGGAAGTTGGGTAAGGGTCCATGATAGCTTTTCTCTTTTGCTGTGAGGGAGAAGGTGAGGTCAGAGCTCACCAGGGGAAGTTGAACTCAAGGGAGCAGGGGAAAGGTTTTAGCAGGTGCCCGTTATTAGCAGGAGGCTGTAAGGTTGCCAACCTCAGGCTGAGTCACTGAATTCCCTTGAGACAGTGCCAAAACCCCTGGCTCCATGTGGGCAGGGGCAGTCACAGCCAGAAAGCAAGAGGGAAAGTGACTCCTTTTGGCTGTCCCACGCTTGCTCAGGAAACCTGGACAATGTTCCCCACAGATCACTGGTCTAGTTCTGCCCTGTGCCAGCTGTTTCCTGAGTCTGCAGAACTCCAGGCTGGACTTTCCATGTCTGGAGTGGGTGGCATGTGCAGATATTAGTGCATGGTACTCCCACCTCCATCATGACAGCTTCTGCCACCCCCAACAGTAGACCAGGCCATGGAGGGCAGGTTTCCTCACTAGCTCGGGTCTCCAAACCATCTAGACCTGTTCCTTCAGAGAAGAGTTGAGGTCACACATGGAGGGCAGCAGGAGCCCAGAAGTGTGACACCTATAGTAGTTAACTTTCCATTACTGTGACAAAGACCTGAGAGGAATTAGATGTTCCAGTCCATCAGCCCTGTCACTTGTGCCTGTGTTGAGGCAACACGCCAGAGTGCGACCCTGTGGTGGAGAAAGATACTCATGTCATACAGCTAGGAAGCAAAGAGAGGAAACAGGGTCAGAGTCTGAATGCCCTTTGAGTGACCTAAGGCCTCCACCTACTGCACTCACCACTTAAAGTTGCCACCAGCTTACAATCGTGCCAAGATAGGCACTCTGACACTAAGATCAAAAGCATGGCAGCCCCCTTCTCTCCAAATGGGAATGAGAATGCCGAAAGCCTGGCTAGACTCACAGCCTCACCACCAAGCTCAGCTGTGCACTTGGCATGGTGGAAAAGATATTCAGGGGTGAAGAGAGGGCAAGTCTGGGGTTGATAGTATCCACCATTAATCTCCCTGGCTCTCCTCTGTTCAGACATTCTGTTTCCTTCCTCCTCCTCCTCTTCTTCTTAGACCTTCAGCCCAGGACTTGAGAGGCCCTACTATTTAGGCAGTAAGAGTGTCTCTCTCTGGCCACCCATTCCAGCCTCTGGAGTCTTGGCTTAGAGTATCTCAGTGGTGGTGGTGGTGGGTGCCTGGTCTAGGACTCTGGGTAGATCTGTTTTTTTGTGTGTTCAGTGCAGGCAGAAGCATGAGGACCTCATTTCAGGGCTCTTCATGTTTTTAGATGGGAGTGCCTCCTACCTTTCTCCTCCAACCCCTTCCTTCCTCCTGCTCAACCTCCAAGAGCCCCCTGATTCTAGAGAAAGAGCCAACCCTAATCCATAGCCTGGCTCTCTACCTGGAGGAAGAGGAGGTGGTGGCCTGGGTTCCCAGAGATCCTAGAAGGGAGCCCTTTACCTACTGCAGATCCCCATCCAACCCAGGACACTCCAACAAGCTGCTTTTGAGATGTAAATGCAAAATGCCTCCCTCCCTTACTTTTTCATTGAATTGCTCCAAATCTCAGAAGAGAAGAAAAAACCTGATGTGTTTAAGACAGCAGTGTCTCACCCGCCATCTAGCCTGATAAGGGATTGTTAAATTTTAATTAGACAATTAGATTCTTTCAAGTGCCAAACTAGAGAGGAGGCTGCAGGGACCCGCAGCTGAGGCAGAGCAGGGGAAGAGGCAGCTAGGGTTCATGCTGCACCCAGCTTTGTGCCCCATGGGACAAAAACAAAAGAGCAACACAGACTCAGGCAGAGGGACAGAGATGAAAGCAAGGGAGAACTGCATCCCTCCTCCCTGGGCCAATCAGCTTTCCTCCAGGGTCCCAGCCTGCTAGAACAGATTGCTCCCTGCGACCCTACTCCAGGAGCCTGGGTCTAAGGGTATGCTCACCCCTCACATTCTTACGTTCTTTCCCAGAGAAAATGTCAGGTTTGGGTCTCAGCTGCCTTGAAGCAGGCTTTTTTTTTTTTCTCCCAACCTACCTGTGAGAAGCTATTTCTGTTGACAGGCAGGGGAGCCTGACTGTCTCTGGGGCCTGATGGGGAGAGTGGCTCCCCTCTGTGTCACAACCTCTGCTCACTCCCTTCCTGTGTTCCCAGCCAGTGGTGCAGCGGGTAGTCACAGTAGGGTGCCTGCTTGGGCTGCCTGCAGAGTGGCTCAGTCGGGTCTCTGTGGTTTTTGAACTGAAGAGCTAGCTCAATTCTAAATTAGGGTGCACGCAGGAAATAGCACGTGTAAGACACATGGGACCATAGCAGGGGCTGAGGTTGTGGCCTGAGCTTCTGAAAAGAGCCACACTTTAAAGCAGGCTGGCTCTAGGCTGGGGAGGGCTACTGAACACCAGAATGGATAGTTTTCGAGAATCTTCTAGTTGATCTCTGTCTTTCTGAGCAAGGGCAGAGAACAGTGAGTTCTGGAGACAGATGATGGGCAGATGGTTTCTGGTGCTTAGTGGCCTGAGGCTTGTAAGCCATCCACACAAATGGCTCCCCAGGCCTCTGCCTCCCACTAGGGCAAGTAGGAAGGCATCTGGCTGATGAGGTGGTGGAAAGCAGTCATGGCTACCCTCTGAGGCAGAGGGAACTGTAGGAACATGGCCACTCCTTGAGTGGAGCCTGGCACCTCAGGGTGAGATTATCCAGCTTTCTCCCAGGACACATGTTTAAGTGGCTACACTTGTCAAGGTTGAAATGTATATAAGCCATGACCGAGCCTGTATCCATTGGTCATTGATTGGGGACTGTGATTCATAGCTTTTGTAAGTACTTATGCTCAAGGCAGGAGCCACTCAGGAAAATGGAGGCAGCATTTGACAGGTGGCAAGCAACTTGATCGTGTTTTTAAAATTCCAAATCAAAATCTTTGTTCTGACAACAGATTAAGAAAAGGTGATCTTATTTATCTGAACATTCTTATCCCTGTAAGAATAATTCACCTTGGGTATACTGTTAGCCAGTCTTTCCTGAAAACACACACACACACACACACACACACACACACACACACACACACACACACACTGGACTTTGCTGGCACAACCAGAGTACTAGGTGCTGAGTGGCTTCAGATGTTCCTCTACACACATCTCAAAAACCAGAATTCAGAATGCTCAAAGAACAGATTTCAGCTCATAACTGGACCCAGCACACAACCATGATGCTTTGGGGCTGTGTGATTTTATGGACACACAGGGATATTGCGGTCATGTCAGCAGATGGATTTTGGAGCCAGAGTGCTTTTCTTCCAAGTCATATTAGCAGAGCCTTTGAGTCACTTTAGCAAACATCTGTGCAATATTCACTGCCTGCCAACCACAGAGTAGGGCGTCAGAAAAGAACAACACAGTGTGATTTTATTTGCTTGTTCCACAAGAAAGTGAAGTAAGAGCTATGCATGTGCAGCTCTTAGCAGGTCGCATCTCAGTGAGAGAGCAAACAGATCAATGGAGGATATTCCAGGACAGAATACAACAGAGCTGTGGGCACACCAAAGAGGCTGGGAGACATTCAGGCAGGTTCCAGGCCAATTTTGCTTTGAAAGATGTATAGGCTCAGAGTTTCTAGATATTTTCCTCATTTGTAGAGTGGATAATAAATGAAAGCCATGGTGATTTGCTGTGAGGATCAATGAGATGCAAGATATTCACAAGACCTTAGCAAACTTAAACCCTTTACAAGTAGATGATGTGAGGATCATAGGCAGGCTAGACATTGTGTTGTAGATATGAAAATCTGTTCTGCTGTGCCAATGGGTGGGGCTGGAGGATACAGGGAGCTGAGAGTCCTGGCAGGTGTCCCTGACTAGACCAGGAGAAGAACCAAGGCAGTAGGAGGAGAAACAGAGAGAAAGGGTGTAGAACCAGAGCTGGTAGCATAGGTCTATAATCCCAGCTACTCAGGAGGATGAGAAGGGGGATTACTAGTTCAAGGCAAGCCTGGGTAACTTAGTGAGAGCCTGTCTCAAAATAAACGGTATAAACGGGGCTGGGGATGTAGCCCGTGTTAGAATGCTTGCTTAGCATGTTAGTTCAATTCCCAGTACTAAAAAAAAAAAAAAAAAAAAAAAAAAAAAAGAATGGAGGGTAAGAATATGCCTCCCTTGGTTTTCAGGCTCCGAACAGTGCTTCCCATAGTATTTCATGTGCAGCAAGTTCAGTAGATGCCCATGGATAAATGAATGTCAGGGCAGCCATAGTTGTCTGGTCAATAGGGACACACAGATCTCCTGCTGTGTGCTCCAAATGAGAAGAGGGGCTCTCTGGCTTTGCTGAACACAGCATCAATAAGGCACAGTGCTTCACTGCCTTAGAATTGGAAAAATGACATTCTATGTCAACCCCACATGGAATTAGGCATTTTGCATTCCCTGGAGGTCCCAGGGGGCAGTGCAGTGTAGAATACTGTCTGCTGAGAGCTGGCAGGGGGGATATGTCAGCTGGGGATGAGGGTGTAGAGCTGGACAGAACCTTCTCTAACTTGTTGCACCGAGTATGCCTACTTCTTGGTTTACCTATCTTAACATTTTCATCCCCAATGGCATAAACTGATTGTTCTCAAGTTCACCTGGGTGGCAGAACACCAGGAAGTAATGGTGCTTCGTGGAATGTCTTAAAAGGCTGATAAATTTAATTCCATCGTATGAGATAGGAACACTTGTTAGCAATATTCTCACCACATGGTGTGGACATTATGTCCAACCACAACTAAAACACAAGTTGTCAAGTTCCTCAACGAGTGTGCCTCCTAAGTGTGCTTCTAAGCTCTCTGCTCGTGTTTCTCTTGGTGCACCACCACAAGCCTACCATTCCTTCTCTCCCTGCTTCCCTTTCCCACCCCATCGATCCAGTCATCAAGGTGCAAGAGATTTACTTCTAAGGTAGTTCCTGATTTGAATAGGTGGCTCCACCCTCATTCCCACCAACTTCATTCAGTGGCTGCCAGCTCTTAGCCAAGTTATGGCAACCTCCTTTCACCCCATGCTCTTCTCCATACCACAGTGAACTTTCTAGCACACCAATCTAATGGAATCACAACTCTACTCCCAGCCTTTCAGGGGCTTCCAAGCTGATGATCCCCAATCCAGCCTGGGTGTCCTCACCCTCATTGCAGTCCCCTCATTTTAAGATAACCAGAATTATCCACTGCTGGACTGTGCTGTATTTCCCTTGGGCGGAACATCATCTGCTACTCAGTCGTTTGGCTAACATCCCACTTTGTCTCAGGTACAGCTCCTTCTGGAAGTCTTCTACTTTCCTCGAGTTACCACTGGATATATCCTGCCAAACCTCACCATTTCCTCACTTGGACTCCTGCAGTAGCCTCCCGCTGGCATCCTGCTTCTGCTGTGGACCCCTCATACCTATTGCTAATCCCTCTCTGAGGCAGACCTGACCATGTGGTTCCTGCTACCCTTAGGATCAAGTCTACCTCCTGCCATGATTTGAAGGTCTCACCTATGCAAGCTGCCCAGATTCAGCTCATGCCAAAGCCCTTTAGGCTTCTGTTCTTGTTGAGTCTCTTTCAAGTCCTCCACCATGGCACCTGCTATCTGTCTGCTTTGTACACATGCTGCTTTCTATCTAGACCCTGTCCTGTAACTCGTAGCTCTCTACCCTGCCTAATTCCTACACATCCTGCAAGTGTCTGCGGATTAGCGCTTCCTTTGGAAAGTCTTCCTTGACTACCTAAATATGCCTCTCTTTCTCTCTCCCTTTATTTCCTAGTCCTCACCACCCATAGATTTAATTCTTAATTGGCTATCGTCTCCTTTTCTTTTTAAAACACTGGGGTCTAAACACAGACATCCTAGGCAAGTGCACTACCACTGAGCTACATCCCCAGCCCTCTTTTCACATTTTTAAACTTTGAGAAATGCCTCATTAAGTTGCCAGATTGAACTCTCTCTGTAGCCCAGTCTGACCTTGAATTTCCATCTTGCCACAGCCTCCCAAGTAACTGAGATTTTAAGGCTTGTGCCACCAAACACGGCAGCTATCATTTCTTCTTAGAATGTAAGCGACAGACAGAGCCAGGAATGTTTGATTTCTGTTTGTGTTTACTAGCATTGTACAGAAAAATGCTTAATAACTACTTATAAAATTAAGAATTCATGAATGTTTATTTCTGTTCCTACCACTAGAAGCTGAAACTCCTAATTTATTGGACTTACGGATATGTTAAATAAGTGAAATAGTGACCAGCCCTTTTTTTTTAACTTTAATATTTATTGTCCATAATGAGTTACATTATTTAGTGGGCAAACCATGCATTGTTATCCCGACTTCCCCAATTCCCCCCTCCCCATCCCTGATCAGTTGTATATCGATGCTTATTTCTTTTATTACACCTGAAAGATGTTCTACCATCTGGATGAATTTGCTAGCAGAAGAGCGGCAGGCTCCAACACTGGGAAATTTGGTGGATGTAAACATTAAAATCTCAAGATTGGAGGATTCTCTACTCTCAATCTTTCTCTCTCTCTCTCTCTCTCTCTCTCTCTCTCTCTCTCTCTCTCCATCCACCCCTCCATCCATCCACCCACCCACCCACCCACCCACCCACCCACCCACCCACCCACCCACCCATCCATCCATCCATCCATCCATCCATCCATCCATCCATCCATCCATCCATCCATCCATCTATCTATCTATCTATCTATCTATCTATCTATCTATCTATCTATCTATCTATCTCTC
>PVHP010017382.1:15513-34646 GCA_004024765.1 Zapus hudsonius | reverse complement strand
AGGTTGCAGTATGCTTGTGAGGATTTTATGTTTTTGAACCTAATTTGGATTGGCCTCCTGCTTAAGCCATTCCCCTCCCCCCTTCCCTTACCCCTCATTCCTAACATCTCACTTCTTTCTATAAGTCTGCATAAAGAAAACATTTATCCTGATTAAGGTCCGCATATGAGGGAGAGTATGCGGCGTTCAAATCTCTGTTATTTTGAGTGTTCGCTTAGTAAGATCTGCTCAAAGTCAGACCATTTTTTTCTAAATTTCGATGTGTCACTTTTCCTTTCAGCTGAGTAGAGTTCCATCGTATAAATATACTACAGTTTCGCTGTCCATTCCTCCATAGATGGGCATTTAGGTGTGACTGTTAAAGAGATGAATACCATTAAAGAGAAGCCTACTGCTTTCCACGAGGACAATAAGAAAGATGACCCAAGAGAAAAAGCCCATCCGCTGAAGGTTGTAGCTTATGAAAATACAAATTCTTTTGAAAGGAAATGGCTTGAAGGGAGAATACTTAGGAGTTCCCTGGTCCCTACCATCAGCAGACAGAGGTCCAAGGCCAGGATACAGCCTGAGGTGACAGAACTTTGCTGCAGCATCACGTGGTACTGGTTTGTGAGACATTTAAAAAAAAAAAAAGACAATGTTGAGAGTTTCGTGGAACACTGCTCAACTGTTCTGGATAGCCACTGAGGTCAGACCATGTATGATAGGGTCAGATTCCCTGCAAGGAAGCCCGTAGAGGCCACTTCATAAAGATGTAAAAATAAGTGTTTCAATGATGAACCAAGAATGTTGAAGATACGGGAAACCAGGGAAGCTATGGCTTATAAGAGAGTATATTATATGGATATTTTGTGTATTATAAGCAGCAGAGCTGGAGGGATAGAGCTACCCCAGCTTTCTGGAGCTCACGTTATTTCATCATGAGTTCCAGATAACAAACATGGATCTGCAGAATGTATACTGTGTTTTGACCTTGTATTGATTCAACCTTTCTTTCTATGTCCCAATGCCTCCCCTTTGGGATATGAATGTTTATTCCGTGCCATGATACGTTGGAAATACACAGATTGTGTTCTGACTTTTACAGAGCTCACAGTTAAGTTTGCCTTGAGTCTAAGAAGAGACATTGGAAATTGGACTTTTGAGCAGTATGCAGATTGGTGAAGATTGTGGGAACTTTTAAAGTTGGACTGAATGCATTTTGCCTCATGAGGTTGTTATGACTCTGTAAGGGCTAGGGGTAGGGGTATGTGATAGCTTGAATGTATTATGTCCCCCATGGACTCATTTATTTGAATATTTAATTCCCCAGTTGGTGGCGCTGTTTGGGAAGGTTGTGGAAGCTCTGGGAGGTGGCCCTTAGAAGTAAGTGCACAATTAGGGTAGGGATGGAGGTTTTATAGTCCAACCCCAGGTATGATTCTCTTTCTTTTTCTCTCTGTTTTCTCCCTGCTGCTCTGAATATACAGCTCTAGCTTCCCTGCTCCTGCCGCACTGTCCCCAAAATGATGAAACACCCCCAAAACTGTAAGCCAGAGATAAAACTTCTTCTTCCATAAGATACACCTTATCAGGTTTTTGTCCCAACAACAATAAAGTAACTTATTCAGCCAATTGGTACCAAGAAGTGGTATCTTTGCTGTGATAAACCTGACACTATGATTCCAAACATTTTAGAACTGGTTTTAAAAGGAGTATGAAGTGACTTGAAATTTTGGTTCAGAGAAGCATTACAATGCCATAAGCAGAGATGAATGGGCCAATCTGGTGAGAGTATATAAACCAGAAAGCTAAGAGAAATGTGGGCTATGGAGGCTGAGTTTATAAAGTTTCAGAAAAAAAGGAACTTTATTGGGGACTGGGAAAGAGACAGTTTGTGCAATATTCTAATAAAGAATCCAGACTCGTTTTGCCTGTGTCCTGAGCACTTCAGTGAAGTCGACTTTAAAAGTAATGGACAGGCTGACAAGATGGTTCTGCAGGTAAAGGAACTTGCTTACAAAACATGAAAGCCCAGGTTCAATCCCTCAGTGCCCATGTAAAGCCAGACACACAAAGTGATGCATTTGTCTAGAATTCTTTTGCAGTGGCAAAAGGACTGGTCACACCCATATACCCACACACTATCTCAAATAAATGAATGAATGAATTAATTAATTAATTAAATTATTTAAAAATATAAAAGTAGGGGACTAATGGGTTTTGTGGAGACATTTCAGCACAGATGGATACAGTATATGATTTGGTTTCTGTTTGCTGCCTTGACATAGGCCTACAATGAATGATAGGAAAATGTGGTTTGACACAGAAAAAAAAAGTAAGTAAATTTGAAGTCCCAGGCCTAGAACCTACAGCTACTTTTAGCTAAAATTGCTAAAGCAATTACCACTATTTAGAATAAACCAATTTCTCTGCACTGGGATAATAGCCAGGATGCCCCTGAGTGCAAGACCCAACTCACTGAAGTCTTCTTAAGTCCAAAATACCAAATCCTTCCATATTCCTTCCACAAATACATTCCAAGGGACCAAACACCATATGGTCAGATTCATTCCAGAAAGAACCCCATTTCTCGGTACCAATTTTCTGTTTCAGTTACCTTCTCATTGCTGGAAAAAAAAAAAAAAAAAAAAAAAAAAACACCTGGCCAGAAGCAACTTAGGGAAGGATGTTCATTTCAGACTTCGTTTTCAAGGGAAGTTTCATCATGGTGGAAGAGGCTGGCTCTTTTCATCATACATCAACAGCAGAGAGACAATAGCCAGCACCAACAAGCACGAGCTAGCTAGCTTGGAACACCTAGACTCAAGATTTGCCCCCAGTGACAGACCTCTGCCTGCTAATGACTAAGTAGGAAGCTTAATAAAAAATACCTGAGGCTATGAGGCTGTTTACATTCAAACTACCACATAGGGTGAATACACTGACCTATAGAGAAAAATACTGAGACTCATAATCAAAATTTGGAAACTTGTATAACTCAGGATATTTCACCATAACGATATCTTTTAAGTAAAGGCTGACTGTTTTAAATGACTAGTTAAGAAAAAATAAGAATGTGTCTGTTTTTTTTTAATTCAACAGGAAGCTATATTTAGGTCCTTATTTTAAGTTAGTGCAACATTGTTTCTTTTAATTCTATTCTTCAACATCATTCTTTTTTCTTCCAACTTTGATCCATTTTCTAGCTGCTTAATTTGATAAGAAGTCTAGAACCTACAAAATTATTTCATTAGCCACCTTAAAACAGATTGTATGTTTTGAATTTGTAATATTCTCTTTCTTTCTCCCCCTCCCATCTTTTTCTCTATTCCTCCCTCCTTCCTTCTCCCCCCCCCAATTTCTCCATCTTGCCCTTCCTTACACCCTTCAATTTAATTTTATTTATTTTCTTTTTTTTTGTGATGTTGGGCTTCAACCTGGGCCTTCATACATGTTCAACAAGTATCCTAACACTGAGCTTCATTCACAGCCCTGAATTTTTTCTAAATAAATGAATGCCAATTTCCAACAAAGAAATCAGCAAAAGTCAGACCAATGAGTTCTTTGTCCCAGTTCTAATATTTTAGTTTGTTAAGAGAGAATCATGAAAGCTAATATGGGCACTGCTTTAGTATTTTGTATACAATTTTTATTTGACCTGAACTCCTTTTGGTATAAATGCTACTATGATGTAATCTTTGAGCAGATTGACATATGGGGAGATTATGTTTCCTTAAATCTTACAGCAAGCACAAAGTAAAACTAAGACTCAATCTCTGGAGAGATTAATCAGGCTTGTAATACTGAAAAGAGTTTGGAATTTTTAAGAATAAAAAGATCCCCAGTCCTAGACTGTAATCATCTTCTTATTTAACTGATGGACTCCAGGAATCTGCATCTTAACCAGAATATGGGGACCATGTGATGACTGAGGGTCCACTTAGAAGTAATGTAACTTTCCTGATAATAAAACCATTCACTGAGGAGGACAGGCATACACCACACATCACGGTGTTATATCACAGGTATGGGGTTTCAACTCCAGCACTTACAACCATTTTTATTTTCTTGATTTCGTGCCATGACCTTAGTTTAACTTATCAAGTGATTGCTATATGAGATGAGATGGAGTCGTTAACTGACAGGGCATTGATTCAGTTCGGATAATCACTAAGTTCCCTGTATAAAGACATGATCCTCATTATGGTACTATTTGGAAAATGATGACATCTTGAAGATGAACTCATATTACCTCCTAGATTATACTGTTTTAGCCATAAAATATAGGGGAGAGGGAAATAACACAACTCTATTCAGCACTCCTGTTCATTATTCAGACTCAAACTGTTCTCCTGCAGGGATATCTTGTAGTAAGGAGCTAATGGGGAAGCTTCATAAGCATCACTGTGTGGATATTTATGCCCCTCTGCTTCTCTTCCCCTCAGAAATCAGATGCTATCTTTGTCTTCATGGCTAAATGTGTTCCACATGGGCTTCTTCCTCAGGGAGAGAGACGCTCGCAGGTCTTGGAACTGAAGAGGGAACCAAGAAGATTCACAGAGTTTAAGCAATAGTCTCTCTAGAGAGGGCCAAAAGGCACACCCTGAGCAATGGTTTAATAAAAGAAAGTGATTCAATTTTCAAAGGAAAAGGAATTGTTTTGACATAAAGAAAAGGCAAACTGTGCAGAGGCAGACTTGTTGAAATCTCATTTTGTGAATCTGACATTTATGGCTGCTACTCTCATATTTATGAAATACTTTGTTTAAACACTTGAAAATATTACCTAAGGGAAACAGTGTCTTACCAAATCTCTTCCTTATCGCTTCTTTTGAGTATTCTGTTTGGGTCTAATTTTTAAGTGAGTATAAGGGGTCATCTACTTTACAGCGTTATATACTATGCGTAAACCCTTCCAGATCCAAATGCCTAAGAAATCCAGAAGAAAATTTAAACATGCTATGAAGGCATAACTTGGCTGAATGTCTGTCCATAAAACGTAGCTAGTAGAGAATTGAATCAGTGAGAAAGGGGTGCTATGGGTGAGCAAGCATTCTCACTGGTCATTTCCTTGAAGCCAATGTATGTGTCTGTTTGGCTAGGGCTTAGTTATTGGCCAGGAGATACAGAGACAAAATGAGCCACTTTGGACAGGGCATTGTTAGAAACCTTGTGGGGTGGGGTGGTGGGGAGAGGGTTTTCTTTTCACAGAGTGACTTGTCTCGGAATAAATTGCTCAGAAGAGAAATGGGTGAAAAACAATGCAATCCTGAGAGTTTCAGATCACAGATCTTTATGTCTACAGTTTGGGGTTGGAAATGAATGCTAATTCTGTAGATGGAAATCCTCTATGCAGATCCCTTATTTCACAGTTGAGAATAACCCAGGAGCAGAGCACAAGCAAACACACATCCTTATGAGGGAATCTAGAGAGAAGCTTCCAATAAACTTTACAGATGGAGCCCAGGAAAACAAAACCAGGAAAAAAAAAAAAGGTTGTTAAGTATATTGGGGGACAACGACATGGTATACATGATAGAAATCAGGGGTAAATAAATTAAAATTCAGGGCTTCGAGGTCTACAAAATTGAAATTACTTGTTAGTCAGTTTTCCATTGCAAATGCCTGTGTCTTAGGTTACAGATATGAAATACACGCCCCCAGCTGGCTACCCTAACAGAAAGGTTCATACGTTGAAGGTTTGGTCCACTGGTTGTTGCATTTTAAAATATACTTTCAGATTTTCTTTCTTTCTAAATTATACTCACAGATTTTCTTAATGTTCCAGTTTAGCATGGTTAGAAACCACATATGAGGGAGAATATGTGGTGTATTTGATTGGCTCTCTGCTCATGTGTGTGGTCACTAAGAATGATGTGCTCCAAGTCCGTCCATTTTTCTTTAAATTTCATTATGTCATTTTTTTCCTTCCATCTGCATAGAATTCCATGGTGTATATGTACCATAACTTTGATATCCACTCATCCAGTGGTGGGCATTTGGATAGATTCCGATTCTTTGCTATTATGAATTGCACTGCTATAAACATGGTTGAACAAATGTCTCTGTGCTTCAGCAAGGAAACTTGGGGGTAGGTGCCCAATAGAGGGATAGCTGGGTCTGCTGGTAGCTCTATATCCATCCTATTTAGGAGCCTCCACACTGCTTTCCATGGTGGTTTTACAAGTTTGAATCTGTCAGTGAATGGAGAGACTGTAAAAAGAAATGGAAAGAAATGGAGGGGAAATGGAATGGGGGGATTCATACAGTAAACTAAACTAATAATAAATTGACACCATGAAACCCTAGCTTTTATACAGTAAGCTCCTTAGGAAGCTGAGGGCACCACCTGGTATGAAGGGCCATGAATAGAATGGGAGGAAGCCTAACCTCAAGAATAATTGCTCAGGCCTGCATCTCCCCGTCCCAGTTATTGATTCCTTCCCACACTTAGCTGTTGATCAAAGAGACCACAAGGTCCCCAAAACATGACAAACTTCTGTCAAAGCTCTTGAATACCTGCCCCAGGCCTAAGGTAAGACCTTATTGCTGAATAAATCACAAAGTGTCATGAAACAACACCAAGAGATCCTGTGAGATCCAGAATGGTAACCAGCACCCAAATGGTAGCATGTGTAGCACTGGACAGTGTTGCGTGAGCTGCCAGAGGAAACTGGTGAATGATATTTGAAGAAAGCAGAGACCACTGATATACAAAGTAGACAGTTGTCACAAGAATGCTGAACACACAGCTGTATGGAAGAGACCAGCAAGTCAAGAAATGCTCATCTGTGCAATGGTGGCACTAAACCCAGGAGGGTAATCAACAGCTTACTGATTGGCTAAGCGGTACACTTAGTGACAAAGAACCCTTAACTGGAACTGGGATTCAGGGCATAATCCTATGGGGACCAAGAACTGGAGCTCTTAGGGGCAATTCTCACTACCAGGGAGTTACAGAGAGGCTACACCCATTAGGAACTAGCCAAAATAGCAATGTTGCCTCACTTAACCAATATTGATCTCAACCTCTGATGGAGATTCTGTTTGTATTTTTCAGAAGGCAGTGAGAGAGCTGGGGACAACTCAATTCCACCAACAAGACTTTGGATTATGGCTGACATCCTGACAGGAGACAAACCACACCTAGACTTCATGCAAGGCCCAAATGAAACCTAAGAGAAAGTGGTGAAATAAGCAGGAGACCAATCACCACAGCAAGTCTGTTAACCCATGAAAGGTCAATGGAGACAGACACCAATGATATCCAACACAACCCAGGGCAAAGGTCCAGAGATACTTAAGTTCTCAACAATAAAGCAGACCTAAAACTCACCACCATGACTCAGGGAACTGAGTGGAAGAGGGGGCAGAAAGAATGTAAGAGCCATGGTGGGGGGGAATGTCCAGAGACCTTGCTCCCTCGGCAACAATACACAAAGTGGTAAGAAAAAAAAAAAGAAAACCTGGCCACCTCTGGTGCAGTTCATAACCTATGGACAGATCCAGTATGCACACGGAGGAAGGACCCCAGTGTATAGGGGACAGAGAGGAGGGAAACGGGAACACATTCACAAGATTTGCTCATACAATGCATATAATTATTCATAATAAAGATATAAAAAAGTGAAACAAGTTAAACCCAGCAATAAAAAATCAATATTGAAATAGTAATGAAAAACACTCCCAATAAATAAGAGCCCAGAACCAGAAAGTCAAAAAATATATTTTGTTGATTTGCAAGCAGACAGATACAGTCAGTGAAAGAAGAGAGAGAAAGAGAGAGAGATAGACAGAGAGAGAGAGGAGTATGAACACACAGCAGATGTGAGCTGAGACAATGTAGGTGAATGGTGAGTGGGAGGGATCCTTAGTATGCAAGCCACATATCTTGCCTTCCATTGAAATATAATCTCATGTCAGAACCCCAAAGAAGATGGACAGGGCTCACTGGACCCTCTTATTTGTTCCTAGTCCCAATGTGACCACATTAAATAAATTTCTTTTCTCTGCTTATAACAAGATGACCATTATTTATCTTGTTAATTTCTATATTGTGGACAAGAGAAGTAGCCTAGCTTTTGGGGGACTACCAGAGGCCAAGCTTCACCTTAAAAGATCCAATCACACATACTTTTTTTAAACCTTTTATAAGGTATTGTATTTTTACAATTTATTTATAGTTTCTTTGTGCGTTTGGAAAATTATCTGAGATATCAAAATTATGCATTTCAGTATTGACATTATTTTGAGATAAAAGGAGTTATAGATGCCAGGGAAATGTAAAAAGAAACCATGGAAAAATATTACTCAGTTCTGGGCTGGTTATCTTTTCAATTCAGTCAGGAGGATGGATACCATTCACAGCAAAACAGACACAGTTGAGGGGCTGTTGACATAAGGCAAGAATGCATTTAGAATGACAGTATTCATTGTTTTTTCCTATGTTCAGAGCTTTATATTCACTGATATAAAGAAGAAAAATAACTTTCATTGGCTAGTTAATCAATTGCTGAAATTTTTATGAATAATGTTTATATCTCAGGCTCTGTTCTAGAAAGAAGAATGATTGAAAAAGAGTCCCATGTTTCCACCATGACAGGCTAGACAATGAAAACGACAAAGCCCACACAAAGTCAAATGGCAACGTGTGTGTGGATGCAAGGGGTCATCTACTTTAGAATACTATGTACTATGTGTAGATAAACCCTTCCTGATCCAAGGACTCCATGGAAGCAAGGAAGAGTGCGGAGTGGAGGGAACTTCAGCTCTTTGGCCAACTGGGCACTTAACTTGTTTGTCTCTGAGTTATAAGCTATTTGCATTTGTTTATAAACACTCGTCAGATTGCATTTCCTTTAGGAAAAGATTTTCCTTTATAGATTTCAGACAGAAAGGGTTGTTAATAAAACTACTGGAAGACCAGGAAGCAGAACGTAGAGAGGAGAGGGAAATCCCACTGAAGGCCTGAGCTGCCCAAATGATGATAGACACCTTGAGTCCCCTTCCCTCTGAGTGTCACTCCTGTCACCAGAGAGAAGGGTGCTTCTTCCCTCCAGGCTCTGACAACTAAATCTCACATGAATTCAGAACCCACACTCAACTCCTTAATTGGAAAGGATTCTGGGAGCCTTCATTTCCCTGCCTTCTGCTTACATCACTAAACATAGTATTGAACAAGGCAGAAATGGTGCAGAGTGGATAAAAGATGCTCAGCTACAATAAAAGAGCTGGATCTAGAAGTCTTGTTTATAAGGCGTTCAAGATCATCAGTACAAAAGATTAAAATGTTTCCCTGTAATACACACAGATGTGTTGCTTTGTAAGTTAAAAAGTTCAAAAATAGACATATTTTTAAATACTTTTAAATATCAGTATATATCAACATACTTCATTCAACTTTCATATTAGCCAAAATTAAACATGTATAGATTATGAAAATTTATAAATTGCAATTACTTTTAATAAGTCCTTGTATTGTCAAAAGTGTTTGCTGTGAATTACAAATTTCATAGAAAAACCATCACCTACAGTTATAAACTTTATGAAAGTTCTTGGCTTTAATTCCTTCCAGCCCATTCATGAATACTCACTGTACAGTGTTCGTTACAAAGCATAAATGTGGCCTTCTAAAAACACAGTCATTGTCTCATATCTGAAATAATGTAGACTTTGTAACAATTAAAATGCACTTAAGTTCATCAAGCACACAGATTGTATATTTCTCACCAATTCGATAAGAATTTTTCTTAACATCAGTTTCTCTAGAAAAACTAAACAAATTCCTCCGATGAGAAACATTTTTATTTCTATTAAATTAATTTTATTACTAGGTGGGAGTAAATGCTAGCCATAATAATTTTCTTGGAAGTTAGGGAAAAGGAAACATCTTGACTTCCTCTGTTTATAACGGAAATTCTCTCTGCCCTACATTAGAAGGTCCCATGGTTCAGAGGTCTTTTCTTTCTCAGAAGAATTTTTTTTTCTAGCTTCCAAGTTGGATAAATCAAAAGAAGAGAAAAGATGAAAAAGTGACCGTTAAAGTTTCTGTTCCTTAAGTCTAATGCTCAAAAGGTAAAAAATCCTTTCTCTTCGGTATTTGAGATTGCAGAGCTAAAGCGTGTTGGGGGCAGATCTTACACGTTTGAGATTTGGAAATGGAATGTGTCCATGAGGTAGAATAATAAGGCAATATATCAAAAATAACTTTACAGATACATTTTCTGTATATTTTTCTTTTATTTAATAAAATTTGGAATAAAGATTAACAACACATGTAAGTATCTCCATGTCATATCAACTTAAGAGAGGCATCTATGCAATGTTGACTTTTCATAATAAAAGCCATTTTCTGGACGGGTCCAGCAAGCCCATTGAGGTGGGCCCCCAGCAGGTTGGAAACATTAGGAGGGAAGTAGAGATACCATCACAAGACTTGCTCATACAATGTATCTAATTATTGAAAATAAATATTTTTAAAAACCACATTTTCGGGCTGGAGAGATGGCTCAGTGGTAGAAAGCACTACCTTACAAAGTCTCATGGCCCAGGTTCGATTCCCCAGTTCCCTGCAACCTACATATACAAAGTGGCACATGCATCTAGAATTCATTTGCAATGGCAAGTGGTCCTGGTGCACCCATACTCTTTCTCTCTCTATCTGCTTCTCTCTCTTCCTCCCTTTGTCTCAAATAAAAAAAATTTAAACAAAAACTTTCCACATCTTATATATGTAGCAATCTTAAATATCTTATATAATCTTATATATGTAGCAATGTCACTCCCAGGTTCAGGGTTCTAATTCCACACTCAAACAAAATGAAGCATGATGACATTTTGAAGTATTTATTACAAAGGCAGTCATTACATGTTCCCAATCAGTACACAGGTTTACCTGGAAAAGAACTAAGAAATTTGACAATCTTCCCTATTTTAAAATTCCTGCTGTATTTACTCATTTGCACAACAAAAATATTTTGAGCAAACACTGCGTGTTTTCTTTGCCAGGTGGTGGAAATGCAAGGATGAGCAGAATGGTTTCATATTTCGTTTACTGATCACAGAGAGTGAGAAGGAAAACAGCTAATTGTATGACTTCAAATAGTCTCAAATTCCATGAGAGAAAAATAAAGACGCATATAAGGGCTTCCAAAGGCAAATCTCATCTCTACAGGTGGGAGGGATGTGGCAGGCAGGGTCAGGGAATGTCCTACGTGAGTGAGGTTGCAGGGAGGCATAAGCAACAGTTCTGAGTACAAGGTTCAGTGTGTGGGACAGAGGTAATAAGTCCCTCAATTTCTCCAATGAGAGAAGAAGGCCATGTCAAAGGAAGAGACCAACCTTGACCAATGCATGCTGAGTTTCCATTAGAAACTCAATAACACACACACACACACACACACACACACACACACACACACACACACAAAGAGAGGAAGAGAGATAGAGATAGATAGATAGAGAGAGAGAGAGAGAGAGAGAGAGAGAGAGAGAGAGAGTCCCTTCCATCCTGGCCACACCCAAGCCAGCCTCTGGAACCTTCAGGGAGTTCAGGATGCAGATGCAGGTGGTGTGGCCCCAGCCAGCCCCTCTCAGAACTTCATGGAGATGTCTTCTTCCTAAGTAGAAATGCAAATATGTCCGAGGAAATTGACAGTAAGTCCAGAAACCTACTGGACGAATAAAGAATGAGGATAGACGTTTGAAAGAGAGAAAGAGTGAGTGAGAGAGAGAGAGAGAGAGAGAGAGAGAGAGAGAGAGAGAGAGAGAGAAATAGAACCCATTCTTCACTTCCTTTCAGTTTTTTTTTTCAGGTGAACTTTCTGCATTCTTAATGCCTAGAGAGAATTTTCTCTTCTTTGTTGCCTAGGAAGAGTCTAATGTGGAGGATATAACAGCATATTTCAGATTGTGACAGACAGTGGGTCACTGAAGAACAAGTAAAGATTTGCTTTAAGAAAGCCTTTATTATTTTTTTAATATGTAGAAACTTTTTATGTATAAGTCATGTGTTGGTACCACTGTTTCCCTCCTTCCTGCCCCTTTCCCACTGAGGACCGTACTCAGGAGGATTGCTCGTATGCTCCATGGATGGGATTGAGGTCTATAAATTGTTTGAGAAGCAGACAGTTATGGGGGGCAATGCCTCTGGATATCCCCCCAACAATGGTTCTTATACTCTTTCTCAGCCCTCTTCAGCAGAGATCCCTGAACCATGGTGGGTGAGTTTTAAGTCTGTTTAGTGATGACTCTTAGCAGCCTCTGGATTTCGGCTTTGGAACATTTGAGTTCCTGGGTGTCTGTCTCCATCACCCTGGCCCAGGATACTGAGCTCACTGTGGAAGCAGCACTTTTGCTCCTCTCGCCACTTTCTCTGTGGTTTCACCTGGGTCTTTTCATGAGTTAAAACATGTGAAATCAAAAGACATGGTGGGCCACACACTTAATCCCAGCACTCCACTCAGGAAGCCAACGTAGGAGGAGCTCTGTGAGTTTGAGGCCACCCTGAGGCTACATAGTGAATTCAAGATCAGCCTGGGCTAGAATGAGATCCTACCTTGAAAAACCAAAAACATTCAGAAGGCTACAAAAGAAAAGGTAAGCATCTTTGCCAATCAACAGTCAGTATAACTGCACTTCCCTGAGTGTTCTCGCAGGTCCCCAGCAGGTGAGTGGCAGCAGACATGGTCCTTTGACCCACACAACACACTATTCTGTATAGCACCCTGTTATATACAGTTATATACAACCAGTTACAAGTTAAGGGTGATTCCACTCATATATCTTCGGCCTACCTTATGATTATATATTTCTTTGTCACTGAGTATATAATGTCTCTCATGACTTTTCATGGCTTCATGATGTAGCTTCTTAATAATTAACAAAGACTAATACAGATGGCCCACGGAGGAGGATATCCAGCTGACTGGGGATGGGGAAGGGGGGGCAATGAGGAATTGGGGATAACAACTCATTGTTGGCCCACTAAACAATGTAACTCATTATGGACAATAAAAAAATTCAGGTTGATATTAAATGATGGCTTCATGTTCTGATAGTTGTATAAAGTAAGATGATCTGATTATGTGACCCAATTACTTGATCATAACATTCTTGATGGTAAGGTTATGTTATCCTGTATCAACTACTCTTCAACTATTCTCTGGGTGCTGTTGGCAATGCAGTTTTATTGTTTTGACATTTTCTTTCTTCTTTCTTCTTTCTTTTTTTTTCTTTTGAGGTAAGGTCTCACTCTCATTCAGGCTGATCTGGAATTCACTATGTAGTCTCAGGGTAGCATCATACTCAGGGCAATCCTCCTATCCCTGCTTCCCAAGTGCTGGGATTAAAGGCATGCACAGTTACACCTGGCTGCATACAACATTTAAATTCTTGTGACTTGTGTGGCTACTCAAGATAAAACCAGCCCAAGAAATTAAGGCTTTTTGAAGGACCTAGAAGTTTCTATAGTGAAGTTTTTTTTTTCGGTTCTCCCTACTCAACCAGGCCACTTTGACCAACTTTATCAATGAAAGAATTAAATAAATGAATAAATCCTGTTTAAGTAATTTTTCATAGTCCTTTATTAATAACCACTATTCACATAGAAGTCCTCTGTAAGGAGTCATAAAAGGTTTCACTACGCAGGGCTCACTAAATTTCAAGGGAAGTTTTAAGTATGAACTCTTTACAGAGATGCATGTGGTGTCTATTGAACATAAACCCCCTTTCAATGCTGGTACTGTCAGTGGGAACTTTATTTTTGAGATCACATATCATAACGTTATAGGGAATGAAATATTAACACTTTTTCCCATTATAGCTGAATCCTACTTTGTCAAGTTGCCAGAGACCCCCCCAGTCAACAACCCTGTGCACTGCACAATGTTGACCCACCATGGACTTAAACATGGAGACCATTCCCTGCCAGATTTTCATTGGAAAATGAAAATAACTAAAGTTAATTGATTGAAAGTTTTACTGGAAAAAAAGGTTACAGTTATAAAGTTGGGGCCAACAGATGGAACATTTAATACAGAAGCATCTGCTTCCTGTCATAAGAGACATAGGATTTCTGAAGTAACCTTTTTCCCAACACCCATCTGTATGATCTCCAAGGCCGGGCAGTGTGACTTTCCAATGCAATTAGTGAAGTTTCATTTGGAAGAGACTAAAAGCATATCAGAAGGGGAAAATGCCTGTCACTGAGCGCAAAAGGATGTAGTCTAGAAGAATAATGATGATTTTCCACATTAGTGCATAACAGACATCCACTGTGCTACAGCTTTACAAACAACAATGAGAAGATTAGCAGAAATATGAAATAAATAAGCTGTAGTCACAGAGGGGAGAGCACAGTTTCCATGGGTTTTGAAAAACAACCTAGTCCTACCTTCTCAGATTAACAGTGTATGTAAAATGAGTACATTGATTATGAAAAAAATAAGCACTTAGAAATTCAGAATTGGCTTGTGAGTAGTGCTTCAGTATTTTGAAATGGTAGTGAGAGGAGACTGATAGCATAGTAATTTATTACTCCATATGTAGTGTTAATGAATGCTTGTGGAAGACTAAGTACTTGCCTGTGTCATTAAATATATATAATACAATTATATTATAACAAGAATGTCTTCTATTCATAGATACAACTAATATACAAGGGACAGCAGTAAATTAAAAACAGAAATAAATTTGGTTCTTCATACTTATCACCTATCCAGTCCTTGGGTCTCGGGTGGCCTTTCATGAAACCTTTAGTTGACAGAAGTCTCAGTGCACCTGTTATTGATATTTGGAGACACACAATAAAGGATGGCTTGTGTTAGTCATGTTCTGTTACTATAAAAAACAACTGAGAAAGGAAGAGGAGGACTAGAGATGGTTCAGTGGATAAGGCACTTGCTTTCAAAGCCTGAAAACCCGTGGAAAGCCAGATGCACAAAGTGGCACATGCATCTGGAGTTTGTTGGTAGCTGCTGAAGGCCTTGGTGCCCCCATTTTCTATCTCTCTTCTATCTCTCTATGATTGCCACTAAATAAATTTTAAAAGAAGAGGAGGAAAGGCTTACTTAGACTCATCATTTTGGAAGCTTCAGATAATTGGTGCTGATGCTTTCAGGCATATGGTGGAGGAAACTGCTCAAGTTGTGGTAGGGAGGCAGAAAGAAAGAAGACAAGGAAATGGCTGTGATCACAATTTCCTCAAGGCCATGCCCCTCACAACGTATTTCCTTCCTGCCTGCCCCATCTTCCAAAGGCGTGGTCCTATGAGTGACATGAAGCTGTAGCATGGCCACCTACCTAATACTATCCCTAGGTCCCATACTGCTTACAGATCAATCGAAGAGACAAAATAAATTCTACAATTTATGTATCCTTTATATATTTAACATTTTATCCTAAAGAGTTAAAAAGCAGTTAAATAAGCATATCATGAAGATTTTTTTTTCTCTTTAAAGCATAACTAGTATAATCTCATGCCATGTTTTCACACTTAGGACACTTTCTGATTCAAGAAGAGAAAGCAAAGTGTGGAAGGAGTTAACTGAGAGAATGAGTTCTATTCTCGGAAGGGATTACTAAATAAAAGAAAGAAAAAAAGAGAGAAACACTTAACATGTTACCAAGAGCTGAAATTTTCTTATAAACTGGCTGGATTGTGGATATGAGAGTGTTTTCAATGTGAAGTTTACAAGAACTTGAACACATAAATAATGACAGTGAGACTGGCATTCATCCAAATAGCTAGGTCTGTTGAAACGAAGATCCTAATTGCCAGCTGAAAGTCTAAGTTATAGGAAACCTTTTCTGGGACCTCACTCTTGTAAATACTGGGACTCCTGGAGTGGTCTCTCCAGGTATGTCTTCTGAAATTCATTTGTCCTTAATAGCTTAAAGATATTCAAAGCCTTTGGTAATACTCAGAGGTCTCCATGAAACCAAATTTCCAGAGTTGGTGTTATAGTTGGAAAGGTCTTTTGGTTTCACCACCATTCAAACTCACCCAGTGAAAGTAAAGAGTGAATGGCCCAGGGGAGGCTCAGGATTGGGTTCTACCCTGGCTGAGTCATGTTTAATTCATAGTCACTAACCAATGAGCCACATAAAAAATGTCCACTCCACAAAAGAAATGCTTTTTACAAGCAAGCATTCCTTGGGCTTCTATTTCAAACGAGTCTACCCTTATCTGATAGTTGGTTTTCAAAGAGAGAATGAGTCATGTCAGAAATGTCCATTTTGCCTTTGTGAGGTTTGGCAAAGGACTTTCTATTTTCTCTATATTTTATGAGACCTCAAAATAGATTTAGGAATTCCCCCATCCATGTCAGTGAGTCTTCTACTAAGCAACTTGTATTCAGAACATACTTTTTACTTCCAAAGGCTTCTACCTATATTATCCAGCAGCAATCTGGATCTCCTATAGTATCTATACTGGTTTTAAAAATGACAGAATTAACATAGAACTGATTAGGACACTTGCCAAGGACTCGTGCTTGGCATGAGGCTGAGTTGAGAGGTAAAGTCAAGCTGTTTGAGTCACAGCCTAATTGTTCTCTTGAGAACTTTATATTGACTGGTGTAGGAGGGCCTGAGAAAGCACAACTTCTCACCCTTTCATAAGAACAAATGTCCTTCAACTGACAGGATAATGCATTTGTAGGCAGATGTATGTTTAATAAAGGCTACAGAATAACTCTTCATGGGAAAAGATTTGCTGTTATACTGTATAATTTTTTATGGTCCTTTCATAGTATCTCCCCAGACGACATCAGTAACTTATTCCTTTGTTATTACCAAATGTCTAAGCCTGACAGAAAGTTCACCTGGTTGGCCCAGGGGAATGCCTTTCTAGCTCATAGAACGGTGGAGCCATCACTGTGTTGGAGATCCCATAGGAAGAGAAAAAGCAAGGCAGCAAGAAGGTTTGAAGCTTGCTCTTCTATGACGACTTACTCTGAAAGACATGAAGCCAGTCCCTCTGGAGTGATGGCCCTATGACATCACTACCTTCCCCTGCACCCCATGCATTGGGGTGCTTGCTGCCAGCATGTGAAATTGCAAGGGTTATGCTCAAACCAAACCAAACTAAACCCTGGCTCTAGTTTCCTCCACAGCTCTGCTTTATAACCCACATTCTGACATTCTTCAGTCTAATGCAGTTCCCATCTTCCATAGTTTTAGGCCTTTGTGCCTACATACCAGACACGACCCTGCAAAGCCTTGCACTGGAGTCAGACTCAAAATACTGCATGTGGAGTTTGCAGTCCTGTTCCTGCACCTGCTTCCTCTGTTTCCTTCACTGAAGTTGATGTCCAGCGTTACAAATAATCTTACATGTGAGCTGCGAGCTGTCTTCCTCATGATCAATTCCTCTTTCCCATGTATCTCAGAATTATGACTGATTAAGTTTCCAAATATCCCATGGGCTTCTTTTCCCATTTTTACTGACCAGTCTAGGTGAGATCTGGTGGCTTTTCCCCTAGAACGAACTAGAACAAAGCCTATGCTGACACTCCTCACAATGCAGCCTCCCTTGAATTCAGTTTCCACTTTAGAGTCAGCCATCAATGGTGGCTGGAATCATAAATGTGCTCTCTCTGATGGGACCTGTGGATCCTGCCTCCTGACTAACTTGGCACATGCTAACTGACCACTCTGCCCAAGCATCAAAGAGCCAGAAAATGCCATCAAGTGTCTGGCTATTTTGTTGGGTAGGTGCCCGTATTTGTAAGTTCCATTGGAGGTTTCATTTCTCTTTTGCTATGAATTCAGTAGACACCTCTTCCTGTCCATCGTCTGTGCACTGGGCAAAGGTGCTTTGCTTTGTCTGATGACACAAAGCCAAAGTGTCACTGTTGGATGTAATCCCCGAGAGCCCTTGTGTGCTTTCTCGCCGTCTCTATCTTCAGGCTGCAATGTCCCAGAGGAAGAGTGATTGGGAACCTGCGTCCTGGAGAGAAGACAAGGGACAGAGAAACCAGCACTGATGGGCGAAGGACACATGAGATGAGAGCAAAAGTCATAGTAGTTAGAAAGCCAAGGACTTGAAGATCCTTTTTGTCATCACAGCAGGATGCAGCTTGCTTTTACTATCCTAACATTCCAGAAGAAGCTTTTGTGTTATTGCCTAGATAGTTAGCATCCGTCTCTAATCGTGGCTGGGCTCCCACTCTGGTGTTCTGTTCTGTTCTCCCAGCTCTCCTGACTCTACATTGTCACTTCTTAGCTTCCCTTCTGTCAGGGTTTGTGTTTGACACATCCATATTTTCTCTGAAAAACCTTACAATTAAGTATTTATTTGTCTGTGGTTTATTTCCAACATTCTTTTACTCATGGTAACTTATGAAGGAAAAAAGTATGTTTTTACTAGCTTATTTGATACTATCTCCCTGCCCTTTTTTTTCTGCTAAGTCTGCATCATGACTGGGAATTTTTTGTTAAAAAGCATTGGAAGGGGGGGATAAAGGAAATTCACTAATATGAATACAAATCTTAAGTTGAAATTCCTAATTACTTTCTCACCTAAAAAGGAAATGATATTTAATTATTGGCCTTTCATCAAGGAAAATTGGCAAAATTACTGAAGTTGCCACAGTTGGGGTATTGTTACCATCACGATTTGTTTGGAATTAGGCTGTGGGAAAGAGTAGTTTCTACAGAAAGTTAAGCCAAGTTAAACAGAGAAAGGAAAAAAAAATACTGTTATTCCCTTTACTCTAATTCTGGGTTAAAGGGTTGATTATGTGGGAAGATGCCAAAGGGTCAGATATACAAAGCTCATGGAATCTGGCATCTTGACAAATACCTAAATATAACTTATGGCTTCAAGAGCCTATTTTGTTCCATTAATTTTGGAATTCTGATATAGATTGTTATCAAAACCCAAAGGAAGTAGTTTATTCTTTTTTAAAAGGGCTTAGCTATTTACAAAAAATAAAAATAATTATTTAACATATTCATGTATGACTTTTTACAAACAGTATCTTATCAGTAGAAATGTGCATGTGACGCATGGGTGTGTGAGTGTTTGTGTGATAGATATGCACTATGTAGGTCTGGAGCTTGAGATATATATATATATATATATATATATATATATATATATATATATATATATATATATATATATATATATATATATATATATATAT
>PVHP010017382.1:0-15413 GCA_004024765.1 Zapus hudsonius | reverse complement strand
TTTTCTAGAGGAGGTTAATTGATGTAGGAAAACCCACCCTAATTGTGGTAGGTACCATTCCTTGGGCTGGGGTCCCGTGCTGAAGCTGATCACTAGCATTCCTGTCTCTCTGCTTCATGGCTGTAGATGGAATGCAGCCAGTTACCACATGCACACTCCTGCCCCATGTCTTCCCACCATGACAGACTGAAACCTGGAACTGTCAGGATTAATCAATCCTTATGTTTTATGGTTGCTTTTGTTAGGTATTTGTCACAGCAATGTGAAAGTGACTAATACATTGATTGAAACTGGGATCATTTAATTGAGTAAGTGATTTAAGCAAACTGTAGGAACCCAGGGTCATGTTGATGGCATGCCTTGTACTGGGATCAGTGCATTCTCACTCTAGAGATTACTATGCTCTGATTTGCTGCATTTTGGCGTAATTTATATCCAGCGTTCACATCGCATCACACCATATATATCAGGACATTGTTCTTCATATGTACTGATTTTCCTCCTGAAAATAATATTGTTTGTTTTCCAAGAATTAAATTAGTGATGCTATTTTTATTATTAAGATTCATGTTCTTTTGGTTGTAATTTTCAAAAATGTTTTTATTTGAGAGAGAGAGACAGAAAGAGAGAGAAAAGTGAGTATGGGTGCATCAGAGCCTCTTTCCACAGCAAACTCCAGATGCATGCACCACTTTGTGCATCTGGTTTTATGTGGGTACTGGGGAATCAAATCTTGCCCTGCAGGCTTTGCAAACAATTGTCTTTAACTACTGAGTATCTCCCCATTTCTTAGTTGTAATTTTAGATTAGAAAGAAATTGTCTAAACCCAAAACTGTTTTTTGAGTTTTTTTTCTTTTTCTTTTCTCTTTCCCAAACCAATGTGTTATGGTTACCATGATTTACATCTGTTTTAAATTAATTGTTCTTTTGAGTAAGAGTTAATCATTTTTCCCACAATCCATTTACCCTTCTTAGGGAAGTTAAGACTATTTCTAGAAAGGGTTGAATCTTTATTTATTTTTATCTCTTTATTTGCAAGCAGAGTGTGAGCAAGAGAGAGATAGAGAGAAAAGCAAGAGAGATGGAGAGAATGAGCATGGGTGTGCCAGGGCTTCCAGCAGCTGCAAACTAATCCCAGATACATGAGCCATTTTGGGCATCTGGCTTTAACATGGGTACTGGGGAACCAAATCTGGTTCATTAGGCATTGCAGGCAAGTGCCTTAACTGCTGAGCCATTACTCCAGTCCCCAAGGATTGAATCTTATTTTTTTTTCCTGGCTAAACAAGGACTTCTACTCTTTTTCTTCTGACAATAGTAAGCAGAAGTGCCAGTGTTGTGGAAGTGAGCACAGACTCTAGGTCTGCAAGTCTTGATTTTTCACTCCTAAAGACGTTCTTCCTTCAATATGTTTTATGTAGTTACTACTCTAGAAGAGGTACAAAGTGACCAGTTTTATAGAATGTGTATAAGCCTTTTTGAAATAATAAAACTTAAGGTTTTACTTACTTTCCTTATCAGTAAAGATATTACTTGGATAGAATTCATCACTTCAGGTATTAGACAAGATCTTATTTGGCTGGAGAGAATTAAGAAGTGCTGGATTCTATATTTAATAATTTACGGGGCTGGGGAGATGGCTCAGCAGTTAAAGGCACTTACTTGCAAAGCCTGCTGGCTCAGATTCAATTCCCTATAGTACCCATGTAAAGTCAGATTCACAATCTGTCTTATGTGTCTGGAATTTGTTGCACTGGCAAGAGACCCTGGCATGCCCATACTCTGTCTATTTACTTTTCTCCATCTCTCTTGCAAATAAATAAATAAAATATTAAAATGTAATCTATTTGCTACTATTAGTCTTTTTGTTATGATATAGAACATTAGAATGCTAGAATGTCCCTCATTCTAAATGCAAGTTACTGAATCTTTTGGCTGTTCCAAGATTCACAAGAGAATAGGAAAGACAATTTCTTTTTATGTTGATTGTGCGTAATTCATTTACATATACATTGTGCATAGCGTTTTGAAGATGATTAGCACATTGAAACAGCATTTATTATTCAACCCTTGATATGTTCTGGTATATTTTTAGTTCTTAGAGTTTAAAAGGGAGTCATACAAAATATCATCCACTAAGAAAACGGGAAGGTAGAAATAGAAAGGGAAGCTGGGGCATGAGGAGAAAGGAGGAGCAAAGAAGATAGTGTGATGAGAAGTGCAAGAAAGAGTGAATGCCAAAAGAAGGTGGGGAAATACAGAAGAAAGAAGACCAGAAGGGATGGTATCACTGACACCCCCAAGGTCTCCTAGCAGCCTGTGTGTTAAGGCTTGTTTCCAGATCTGGGTACTTTTAAGAAATGATGTCGCCTTTAAGAGATGGAATTTTGTGGGAGAGCTAGTCATTGATGATGCACCCTTGGAAAGACCAGACAAATGTTCTGACAATCTGAACAAAGTGGTCCAAAACCTGTAAAAATTTAATTGAGTAGAAAAAAAAAAGCCACATTGAAAGAACATGGCAAAATAATTGTTGGCCATGAAGACAGAATAAATTCAAGGAATGACGGTTAGTGACCCACACTGGTAGGAATGGTAAGGGTAATAGGGCAGAATTAACGATGGCAAAAAGGAGATGCGTAAGGAACAAGGTGCCCCCCCACCAATATAAATGTCTCCACTCTTGCAACAGAATCGGAAATTTGTTCACTGGGGCATCATGTCTCAATATCATTTATTAACTTCCCATACAATGAGAGACAGGTAACGAGGTAGATGGTGTCTATGGTTAAATCCTGTTGTGAACTTCACACTAGGAATCAAACAAGAGACCTTGGAAGGCTCTGTGAGGGTGTTTCTGTGAAGGTTTGAGCTGAGGGAGGAAGTCCTTTCTCAAGAGTAGGAGGCTCTTCCAGTCATGGGCCATAAGTAAAGAAGCGCAAAGTAACTGTCTGTCTGTCCGTGGTACTCACTCGTGTATGCATCCACCCTGCAGCTGCCACGGGTCCTGGACATGGGAACACAGCTTCATCTGTCTTCCACCATGGACTGAAGACCAGCCACTCCCCAGAAATCCTCCAGGCCTTCAGGGCCAGATTGGGACTGCTGAGGCATCTAGCTGTTGGGCTGAGCAGTGATTGGCGTCTTTGACTCTTTCTCCTGCAGACAGCTACTGTTGGACTGTCTGGCCTTTCCAGTAAACTAATCTAATAAATTCCCTGTATAACACATGTTCATTCCATTGCAGTTGATTAAGGCCAATGAAACGTCAAGAAAGGTATTCAGGGAGACTCTTTACAACTGGCAGATACATCTGAAGTTTTGTCTATTTTTTAGTTCTCTTTTTCTTCTGAATATGCATATTCCACTTTTCCTTGATGCATAACAAAATATGTTGAATTTACTGGCTTGAAACTAGGTTCAAGAAACTAGGCAAAGCTTGGCTGATCCTTGGCTTAAGGGTCTTGCCAGTCTTCAGTACCTCTGTTGGCTGGGGCTAGAGTCTTCCCACAGGCTTCCAGAGGGGAAAAAAAAATCTGCTAGACCCACTCAGACTGCTGGCAGAGTTCCTTTCTTGTAATTTCAGCAATGAGGGCCTCTATTTCTCACTGGAAGCACAGCTTCCGGAAGCTTCCAGAAGCTTCCGGAAGCTGTCAATGGTTCCTTGCTATATGGGCTCCTCCAATAAGGCTACTTATTCCCAGGAGAGAAAGAGAGAGTGAGAGAGCGAGAGAGCGAGAGAGCAAGAGAGAGAGAGAGAATGAGTGTTGACAGGTATGAGGAAATACTCTCATCAGTTTGCTAACCAGATGGACTCTTTTAGAACATAGTGTGTCCATGTGTGGCATCCAATCTCGTTTGCCATTTTCCATTGGTTAGGATCAAGCCACTGGCTGGGCTGACACTCTAGGTGAAGTAGGTGAATAAGAACACAGGGAGCATAATAAATCATTATTGCCTGTCTGCTACAGTGTGTGGCAGGCATTATTTCTGTTCCTTGACCTGTCTTGTGACCATGAAGAGAATTCTGTGATAAAGCCAGCAAAACTTTACCCTGGAGAATGTCACAGAGGTGCCCAGCCCACCTTTGATTTCCTACCCTGATTGTATCACAGGGGTAAATAGCCTCCAATTTGCATAAGTGCCTTCATTTTTTTCCTCCACTGTTAGATATTGTATGTTATTCTTTGTTGATATAGAATCTAACTGGTTTAATCTTTATACCGTTTTCTAAGCTAGGCATTAGGCATATGATTGTACACCTCAACTTACTTCTGTCCTACAAAACTCATGAGTGGTAGATGTTCTTCCTTTTACAATAGATGATCACACCATGCATTATAGCCACAAATTATGATATTAATCCAAAGCTGGTAGCCCAGGAACTAGATGGGAAGACCATATTGCTGACAATCCCATGTGCTTCAGGTGTAGAACACTCAGAAATCAAACTAGAACTGAGCTGGAAGCCTCCTCCCTGCAGGATAGCTGCCATAGTGCTGGGAAATGTATGCAGTCTTACCCAGCACCCTTATGAACTACACAACAACCCAGTAAGATGTGCCCACTTCTGCAATAGGGGCATCACTGTTCTGGGGATAACACGCTTCATGTCTAGTAAAGAAACTCTGGTCACAAGTCCCAGACCCTTGGAGGGACTCCTGCTACCTACTAGTGTTTGGTGAAATGAATATGTTGTGCCAGTTCTCCCTCTAAATGTTTCTGTTACTGCCCATAGATTAATTAATTCTGCTCTCGCCATTGCTCTCTGATGCTTTTTCTGGCAGCTGGCAGTGACTTCTGAGGAGACTCAAAACTCATCAAAGTGCTGTGAATAAGCATACTGAGTGTCCAGTGCTTACAGAGACATTATATCACCACGTCAACCCTCGACAGACAGTGTACAAGAGGGGAGACAAGAAAGTAAGAACTACAGGATGGGGAAGAGCACTTCATCACAACATTTTCCAGACATGAAGTAGCTGTCAAATTCATGACCTCACAGTGGTGTGGTTACCTGCACAGGACCTACCTGGACAGTATTGTTCTCATCAGCATTCTATCCTGGAGGATGGAGCCTAGAAAAGATGTCTGATGGCAAAAAGGAAGAGTTTCATGGAAGGCAGTGGGGGAAGAAGAGCAAGAGAGGGTAACATGTATGAAAATTATCCCTAAAAGTTTTCAAAAAACTGACAAACCCCAATGCACTGAAGTCTACTGTCTCCATGCTGGATTTATTATCTGTGAGATAATAACACACTTCCTACTCAAAGTATTATTTTTCTAGTCTCTCAAATCAGAAAGGAGAGAATGTCTTCTCAACTTGATTAAACACAGATCCTCCTGAGAAAGTGACTTGTGGCCAAAACTGTTCTTACAGGGAAATGCCAATGCCACCTGTGGACTTCATGTACATATTAAGTCTGTCTTAGAGTAAGGGCTATATAAATATATATGTAGATATATATATATATATATATATATATATATATATATCTTTATGATCTATTACTATTATTATGCTTGGCTGTACAGGAACTATTCTATGAATATGTCATAACTGGAATAACAACTCTCAAAATATTTTATGTGCATAAATATATGTTTGGAAGGAAACTTAGTAAGTATGAGAAAATATGCAGGCATTTTTTTTCTTTTTTTTCCTTTATTAACCATAAATTAGATGCATTGAGTGAGCAACTAATGTGTTGGTGTCCCCAGTTCCCCAATTTCCCTCTTCCCTGTCCCCAGTCAGCTGGATATCCTCCTCCATGGGCAGTCTGCATCAGTCCATGGGGTAGGGAGGTCAACCTGGTTCCACCCCCTTTGTATGTTGTTACTGAGGGGGCCATGTCTCTGGATATTCTCCCCCACCATGGTATGCCGGCATTTCTGAGTATACTCATTAATTTAACTTACCGAATTTGTGCTGTAAGACAGAAGAATAATTCCAAGTGAAGTTCAATTGGTCTCTGTTGAAAGTAGATATACTTATGTGTAAATTCATGATAACTATTAAATGCTTTATTCATAAAATGTATTTATCACATTGGCATTTTTAGACTACCAAGCTTTCAAGAGAAAAGATGAAGGGAAATAGGCTCAAGGATATGTTTATACAAGGATGAGTGGCTATTCCAGTGAATATATGTGAAAGACAGATAAATTATGCCTCAGAGTTAACATGTCATTAAAATAATGTGGTTGTGTTTAAGGAAGAACACCAGAACCAGAGAACAACAGTGACTCAAGTGGGGGGAAAATAATCTCCACAGCAAAGTTGGTTTCTAGAACGCGTACTTCAATGGGCAAGATGATTGTGCCCCTGGATCCTTCTCAAATGATCAAGATACACGTCTGGGCGCAAGGTGCAGGCGCTAGAGGGAGGCTGGCCTTCAGAAAGGAATGTGGCAACGTGTGTGAGCCAACGCTCTGGAAAATCCCAAATAACCCTTCAATTCTCCTGTTCCCCTATGTCCATATTCTCATTCCCGTCCTGGGAAGCAGGAGCTCTGGCACAGCTGAGGGCAGTAATGAGAGAAAGAGGTCACACCAGATTACTCAATTTGCAACATTCAAGGTGAGTCTGAGGAGGAGAAAATGCCTGCCTGGCTGGAGTATGAAGCCCTCTGAAGAAATTGGAGAATGTGAGGTCAGGCTCCAGCAGGAATGAAAACATACTCTGTTTGCCTTTCTCTTCTCTCAGCACTTGCCAAATTCATAATTACATATTCACTTTGATTTACATAATTTAATCTAGCTGAGAAGGCCAGAATTTCTGTGGTTTGTGTTCTAAGAATACAAAACTTTGACTTGAGTTCCTAGAGTTTCCTGGAAGGGATGGTGGTCGCTGTGGTCTCCTGGTTCACAAGGTCTGGAAAGCAGAAAGTTTTCTGGGCAGAATCACTCTGAAAACATGATCATTCTAAGCCTGAGCCAAGTCATTCTGAAAACATAATCGCTCTCAACATTCCATCTTTTTTTCTTTCAAAAGTGTTTTGCTGGAGGAAGGAATAAGATAGCTGTTCCACGTAGTTAGGGACAGAAGCAAAAGAGGGAACAAGGAGATGTCATTCTGTCTGTCCATCATGGCAAAAAGAGAACTCACTTCTGATCCTGTCTCAAGTCGCATGTCTGTCAGCAACACTCCACAGCAGGAAATTCCTGCTTCTTTCTCAGCTCAGCTTCTCTGGATCAGCACCCTGAGACCAAGGACCATTCAGGTCTTGGCCCCCCTGGGAAAACCACCTATATAGTCTATGAACCAATCAAGTCTCTCCTTATACACCTGAGTCTGAAAACCAGGTTCCACCTAATTGGATGTCTGATCCACGAGGTTGACCACTTGGGCTCATCAACTTTTATTCCTTGCAATCTTCTCTGCCTGAACCCCCATGTAAATCAGTCTCTCCTTTTCTCAGCAAGGCTGGGAAGAGGAGAACAATTCTCTCAGCCTGGGTGATTTTCTGTTTCTGTCTATGGGTGCCATTATTTTTTTTTGGGGGGGGTAACTTTTTTTTTTGGTTTTTCAAGGTAGGGTCTTGCTCTAGTCCAGGCTGACCTGGAATTCACTATGTAGTCTCAGGGTGGCCTTGAACTCACGGCAATCCTCCTACCTCTGCCTCCCGAATGCTGGGATTAAAGGCGTACGCCACCATGCCTGGATCTTTCTCACTATAATTATATAGGATTTTTATCTCTGAGTTGTCATTATTTCTGATCCTTTTCTTTGAAGGGGATCTTTTGATTTTCTGCTTTGCCTTCCACGAGTGGGTGCATGCGCCTGTGTGGAGATTCTCTCATCCCCTCTCCCTTTCCTCTGGCTTGAGTCCGCTAGCCTCCTCCCTGGGTCTTAATTCCTCCAATAATCAATCTCGTAATTCATGTTTTCTCCCTAAATAAACTTAATAATTCATAATTTAATCTTCCTGGAGTCTGTTTTACCTATAAATTTGGGTTTACAAGCATAAGGGGACTCCCTCCTGAACTCCTAAACCTTTCATCCCTGGTAACTGGTACTACTAGTTAATGACATAAGACTGCCTTCTACTGAAAGTGTTTCAAATAATATATGAAAGGACATAACACAGAAAACCTACTCAGCCTGTGTTAGTGTGACTGTCCTTTTGTGGAGACCCTAGTGTTGTCCTGTTTGCTTCTCAATTCTTTCTTCTAAATACCCTCCTTTCTCTGTCCCTCCCATCATTTCTCCTTTCAACGCTGTAATAATTGCTTATTGTAATTATATGGTCATGGCTGGGAATCCTCAGCTAAAGCCCTCCCACAACCCATCCATCACAGGAGCCGATCATCACCTCCCTAACTTCCTCTTCTTGTTCATTTCCTATCCCTGCAGGTCACACACTTATATAAGGCTCAGTTGACTTTGCTGTGGGTCATCACTGTGGTGGTTTGAATGATCAGTGTCCCCGATAGCTCCATGTGTTTGTGATTAAGCCTCATAGCCAGTCCCTAGCTGGTGGCAATTTGGGAGGTAGAGCATTGCTGGAGGAGATGTGTCATTGTGGTAGACATTGAAGTTTCTTATCTCCAGCTCTGCTGGCCAGAGTCAGCCACTTCCCAGCCGAGGTGACAAGATGTAAGGCACAGCTTCTACTCTGCCTTGTTATAATGACACACCCCTTTCTCCTTTCACTGTAAGAAAAAAAAAGGTTCTCTCCTTTCATAGACTGCTTTTGGTTGGAAGTATTATCCAAGAAACAAAAAAGATAACTTCAACAAATGCTGTAATTGATTTCATTTGTGCTTGGTGAGTTACTTACATGATTTGTGGTGCATGTAATTGCAGAATAGTTTTGTGGGATAAATGAATTCATTGATTAACCAGTCCTTTCCTGATAGAAAATATAACTATGAGATGGACAAATGGCTTAGAAGTTAGGGTCCTTGCCTACAAAGCCTAAAGGACCAGAGTTCAGTTTTTCAGCATCCACGTAAAGCCAGATGCACAAAGTGATGTATGCATCTGGAATTCATTTTCTGGAGGCCCTGGTATGCCCATTCTCTCTGTCTGTCTCCTCTCTCTCTCTCTCTCTCTCTCTCTCTCTATCTCTCTCTCTCTCTCTCTCTTTGCTTGCAAAAACAAATAAAATATTGTAAAAGATAACTATTATAATACATCAGGATTTTATTATTATAACTGATAAAATAGAAGTCTCTGGGCATTTAGTGTAATAGATATCCTTAAAATAAAGAGAATCTTTTGGGTTTACATATTTGAGCACATCCTGATGACATACCATGTGCCAATCAGCACATATGGAAAATGGTTACTGGCTCCATTGATGCTATTAAGCTTATTGAGGGACAAATCATTAAGATGAATTATATTAAGGAATAAGAATGAGTTAGAGATCATGGAAGTAAATTTTTGATGGTTTAAGTCTCCCCAAACCAAAAGTAGAAGTGATGCTTTCTAGTTATGACAACAGGCGTGGGGAGAGAGCTTGGCTGGTAAAAGCATGAAGACCCACTTTTGGTCCCCAGATTCCAGCAGGATTGATGGAGTGCGGCTGTTATCTCCTCATTTGGGAAACAGAAACAGGTAGATCCCTAAAACTCATCTAGCCTGACTAGTCTAATTGTCAACCTTCTAAGCCAATGAGAAACCATGTCTCAAAAAGAGGGGATTGGTATTGTTGAGTATTATCCCCCAGATTGTCCTCTGGTCTCTGGCATGTGCACACAAATGCACCCACACACACATGCATCCAGGCATGCATGTGTATATCACACATTCACACACAAAGCTAAAAATAAGAATGAGAAGAAAAAATGACAATTAATTTGGTGGGTTTTTTTTTTCTTTTTTGGTCCTTTCATAATGTTTCAGGCTGGGTTACAAAGTAAGAACTTGTTTCAAAATTAAAAAAAAGATACAGATAAATAAAGTGTTTCAAAGAATGTCTTATCTGAAGAGAAATATTTGCATCTTCCTTTTAGCCAGTGTACTGATTAAAGGAAGAAAAGCGAAGATATAAATGTTTTCAAAGCCTGTGGCCCCAAATTTGTAACTCCTCTAGCATCACTGCTGTTGTAGCTTTCTTGCTGTGACAAAGGACCCGACAAAAAACAGCTTGTGGAGGAAAGGGTTTATTTGGCTTATGGGCTTGAGGGCAAAGCTCCATCCTGGCAGGGAAAACGATGCCATGAGCAGAGGGCTGGACATCACCTCTGCCACAGCACTGCAAACAGCGGCAGGAAGGTGTGCCAAACACTGTCAAGGGGAAGCTGGCTTATAACCCCCATAAGCCCGCCCCCAACAACACAGCTCCAGTGAAGTTCTAGTACCCAAACTGCCAACAGCTGAGGATTGAACATTCAGAACACATTAAGTTTATGGGGGGGCACCTAAATTAAACCACTACAATTACGTAGACTTCATTCTGCTTGCAGCCCAAGAGACATTGCTTTCCATGGCTTGACTTCCTGGCTGGAAGGAAAATCATCTTTTCAGGCTTGGTTCTTCCCTTTTGGTGTTCCATGTTAAAATGCACTCTTGAAAACAATGGAATGTCTCACTGAATGCTGACTTGCTCATTACTTCAAGGGTTGACACGGAAAACAATCTTCTGTAAGAATAGAAGCAGAGGTAGGGCTGAGCCCACGATAGAACATAAAACCAAGAAACAAAAGCAGGAAAAATAGGCACTTGTGATGACCACTGGACAAGCTTGAGTTGCTAGTAACCAGGCAAACAGCAACAAGCTACTCAAGGTTCATGGTTGCCAATGAGTGCTGTCCATATAGAGGGTGAGTGTTTCTCAGAAGAGAAGGCTACTCGCAAGTTCATGTCTCACCTGTGGTGATCACTGTTGTGAGGGCATCTGCCTCACATGGTAACTGCTCCAAAAAGTTTATCTTTAAAAAAGAAATAAAAAGATTGGGGTTGGAGAGATGGCTCAGTGGTTTAGATGCTTGCCTGCAAAGCCTGATGGCCCAGGTTCGATTCCCCAGTACCCACATAAAGCTAGATACACAAAGTGGTGCTTGCATCTGAGTTTGTTTGCAGCAGCTAAGCTGGAGGCTCTGGTCTCTCTCTCTCTCTCTCTCTCTCTCTCTCTCTCTCTCTCTCTCTCTCTCTCTCCCTCCCTCCCTCTCTCTCTCTCTCTCTCTCTCTCCTCTCTCTCTCGTGTGTGTGTGTGTGTGTGTGTGTGTGTGTGTGTGTGTGTGTGTGATGTCAGATGTTTATGTCACTTCTTGAATCTGGCTGGATGTATGTTAGGCCAGTCTTGGAAGACTAAGCACTTACATGCAAACCTGTCTTCCTGGGTTCAATTCCAAAGACACCCTTGTAAACTGGATACAAATGTGACTCACGTGTCTGGTGTGTGTTTGCAGTGGCAAGAGGCTCTGGCACACAAACATACATGCAGAACATACACACACACACACACACACACACACACACACACACACACACACGGAAATAAAGTTTAAAAATAAATAAATGTTAGAAGTAAATACACCAAAATGTAGAGGTTTCATAATTCTGAAATTAAAGATAATTTTAGTTTTATTGTCCTCATTTTTAAAATCTTAAACCTCTTAGCAATTAGGGTTTAGGATACAGTATATTTATATTGTTAAAATTATATTGACCTTGGAAAGTTCTTCTAATATTTGTACATTGGCAGTAAAATTATGCATCAAAATCCACTTGCCAAAAGTTCAGGCTGAAGGCTGTGTTTGATAAGATGACATTAATAACATCCTGTCAGTTCTGTTTTTCAGTGTCATCAGCTCCTGGGGGGAATTTTTAGCTCCAGATGAAAACAGTTCAGTCTTTTGTTCAAAAAGAAAAATGGAATGGTATTCAGAATAATTAACAAAAACTTTACATAAAGGGTTATTTATACATATAAGAACCCCATATAGAAGTATTTTTTAAAACTCTGAACTATTTACCTTCTTGCCTTTTTAAGAAATGTGTTTTTTGTAGAGAAAAATGATGGTTGTGTGCAATGCACTGTGTTCTAAGGCAGGCATCCACAGTCAATGAGTGGGGTGGTGAGAGAACTGTATGAATCCTTCAAAAGTTAAAGTGAGGGCTGGAGAGATGGCTCAGTGGTTAAGGCACTTGCCTCCAATGCCTAAGGCCCTGGGTTCAATTCCCCAGTACCCACATATGCCAGATCCACAAGGTGACGGCCCTTGTGCTCTCTCTCTTTCTCTCTCATTCTCTCTCTCCTTGAAAATGAATAAATAAAATATTTTTAAAAGTTAAAGTGAACATAATTATGCCCCTCTAAAACGTCCTAGAGAGGTTATATGTACCTATCTTTGAAATAGATAAAGATTATTTTGTAGTGTTAAAATCACTATAAAATTAATAAATCATCAAATTGAATGCCATAGGATTAAAGTCAGATTCCTACTCGAAACAAATAATTGATTTAATGCATAAAATAGCATTATTCTTAAGTTAGCATCAGACAGAGCAAGGGGAAAATCCCTGAAAGAGAAAACGAATATGCATGAAATATTTGTAAACTCTTTTTTTTTTTTTTTTTTTTTTTTGGTTTTTCGAGGTAGGGTCTCACTTTAGTCCAGGCTGACCTGGAATTCACTATGTAGTCTCAGGGTGGCCTTGAACTCACGGCGATCCTCCTACCTCTGCCTCAAGAGTGCTGGGATTAAAGACGCGCACCATGACACCCGGCTTGTAAACTCTTAATATTTAATAAGCTCTATGGTTGTGCAGCGTTCTGAACAAGAAACTGCCCAGAGCAAGAATCCCAGAGAAGTCTCATGTTCTCTTTCATATGGCGTGCTGAGGAGGGGATCCAAGCACATGGAGAGTAGAGCTTTTTAGACATATAAACTTTGAAATAAACAAATGTCACCTATTGTCTTATTCTGTAAAAAAATGGTAAAGAAGTCTTTAATTTAAAAAAAAATCAGATGAATCATGATCTACATAAATGAATGAGCTGTGTAAATTGGAAACATGAATGTAAACAAAATTTTATGGTTTTATTTCTAAATCTCTTTAAAAGATAGCTGATATTTAAGTAAAACACAATAACTACATATTGAAAGCTTTATAACCTCCATGAAAATAGAATGTACAATGGTGTTAACTCAAGGGTAAAAGCATTTTGTCATCAAATTTTTAACTATAAATGCACTGATAGAGTGTTACTGAGAGGTGAGAGTGTGAGAAAACGTATAAGGTTCATCTGAGATGGCCGTACTTTTTCTATAAAGGGCTAAGTAGTGAAAATTGTAGACTTTCTGACTGTATAGGATCTATCACAAATGATCGATTCTGCATTGTCTTACTTTTTGCTACAAAGGCAGAACTGATCATCTGTGACAGACTCTAAAAGGCAAGACAATACACATGTAAATGAACATGTCTGTTTTCCAACCAAACTTTATTTATAAAGCAGAGAATGATCAAGGCACGATACCAAGCACTTGGGAGGCAAAGCTGTGGAACCCAGCACTCATTCCTGCCTTGGATTCTGCCTCCTAGTGTGCCGTGATGTGAGGAACCTCCACCACACCTTCCTGCTGACATGAGGACCACCATGACAGCCATCTGATATCATTAGCTGAAATAAATCTTTCCTCTCTTAAGTTTTCCTTTAGGTATCATTGTCACGGCCACAAGAAAGGAACTCATATATACAGTAAATATATTAGATATTTACACTAGAATTCTGTAGAGAAACAAAAAATTTAATTATATACAATTAATGGAATTCATAATTAATATATATATATATGCATCTCATACACAAGGGGAGAGAGACAGGTGAGTGAGGCAGATTTATTATTATTATATTGGTCCCGGTGATTATGGAGAATAAATTTCCACCATCTGCCATGTAGACCCAGGGGCTTCGGGAAAGCCCATGGTGTATGTTTAAGCCTGAGAACAAGAGAGCTGATAATATATTTGAGTCACAAATGAGTGACTAGAGAAGCAAGAGTGCATAAGGCAATTACAGGACATTTTATCTCAGTGAAGTAGATTATGAATTCAATTTACAGCTTTATAAAGCAACTGGTTTATTTTGTTCTGTTCAGGCATTCAGTAGATTGAATATATCCATCCATACTCAGAAGGGCCATGTATCATACTAGGACCATCAGTTCAAATGCTATTATCTTCCAGAAACACCCTTAGTGACATAAGAGTTTTGCTTGTAGTGCTAGGGAGGAGTCTAGAACCTTCCACATGCTATGCGGTACCATTGACATACACCCCTGGGTTTGAAATAGTGTTTAGCAAGCTTCCTGCACATCCCTGTGGTAGCCAAGCTGACATACAACTTTAATTGGAATTGCAAGACAATTTCACCAAAGATAGTTCAGAAAAAAATCTTGGTGGCCAGCGGCTGGGCCTTCCTGAAGAGCTGAGTCGGTGGAGAAGTCCCTCTGGGGCCAGTCTCAGAAGGATGTCTGTTCACAGGAGCATCACCCGGAGATAAGCACATGTTGTCAACTGAGGTAGAATTCTTTTTTCTCAGCCGTCAGCAAGAAGAATGTCAATCAGACTGTGAGGTGAGGGCCAACGTTCCCTTTCAATGACCTCTTAATTTTACCTCTCTTTCTAGTTTACCACACTTCCATTCTACCTTGTCTCTCACTATGAGGTTTGAATCAGATTCTCCCCCATAAAATCATGTGTTTGGAATGAAGTCTTGCTGGAGGAGGTATGTCACTGGCAGAGGACCTTGAGGCTTTTAGCGCCAAGCTTACCAATATTAGCTCAGCTCAGTCACTTGCCATGGCAAGAAGTGATGTCTAACCTCGGATTGACCAACCTTCCCCGCCATTGTTCAGCTTCCCCTCAAAACAGGAAACCAAAACAAAAACTCTACTCCTGCGGCAAGCTCCTCGACCAGCGAGGAAGAACAACCACCACTTGAGGATTCTTCTCAAATCACACTTTATTGGAGAGCCTTTTGATTGAAGGGAGAGCAGGAAGTGAGGGGCCCCGAGCACTAGGAGTCAGTTGCTTATATAGGGAGCAGGGACACGGGTCGCCCCATGATTGGCTGACGCCAGCTTGCCATCACCAGGCGCCACGGGATTGGCTAGGGACCAATACATAATCCGCACATGCGCAAAGCCAGAGGCGCATCTCTCACCAAAGCATTGCCTAATATGGAGTTGTTTACCACTTAGCTGCAAGGAAGTGGGTGCCATCTTGTAATGGCGATCGTCCCGGCTCCCTGAAGTTCCCCCTTTTTGTTTATGTTGGCAACAGCATCTCATACCCAGAATAACAGCACTATGCCAGGCCACAAGTTTTTATCCAATCTGGTCCCCACCTCATGATGTGTTGACCGATCGAGGATGTATTACATGTGACAATTGTCTACACACCTTCCCATGTGCAATGGACTAGACAGTCCCAGGAGTGCAAAGGCTGTGT